>SJOL01007899.1:0-45410 GCA_004794785.1 Opisthorchis felineus | reverse complement strand
TGGATCCCACAGGTGACGTAGAACCCTGGACGGTGAACTTGGAACCGCCTACGGCCTCGGAGGTTTATGACTGCATATTTCCTCTCAAACGCCACCGAGCTTCTGGTCCGGATGACCTCCCACCCGCATTGTTCATAGATGGGGGTGAAGTTTTCAGTCAGCGCTTGTCTGATCTGTTTGCTTGCATTTGGGAAAAGGAGTCTGTCCCAGGCAATTGGGGAGAGTCGGTGACGGTCCCCATTTTCAAAAAAGGGGTTCGTAGTGGGCGTGGCAACCACAGGCGGGTCAGCTTGACCCCGGTCGTAACGGGACTTTTGGCGTCACTCGTGCTTCGTCGCCTTACGGTGGCTTGTGAAACACTGACTCGAGAACAGCAAGCGGGATTTCGGCCTGGTAGGGGTTGCGTTGACCAAATCTTCACACTCTGTCAGGTGCTAGAACAACTTCATGCGTAAGAAACGACCCACAATCGTTGTCTCATAACCATAGCTCGTGTGGGTTGGTGTCGGCGTATCCGTAACGGGGGGATTATAAAGCGAGTTTTCGGTCGTGCAACGGATACTTCCATTGAAGAATGTGTCCAGCACCAGACGCTGCGTTGGTTGGGACACGTGTTGCGTATGCCTAATCATCGTTTGCCGAAGAGAGTACTGTTTTCCATGCCCAATTCAGAGTGGCGGAAGCAGAGAGGTGGTCAACCCTTGACCTAGCAGAAGGGTATGAAGGAGATTACGAAACGCTTGGGTGCTGTCGGTGCTACTCGCCTTCCAGGATGTGGACCGCGTGATCCCCACTGCGCGTGGTTGGAGACGCTTCAAGATATGGCTGCCAACCGGTGTCAATGGCGTTCTTGTTGTCAGTTTCTGTCCAAATTGCCTGAATGAATGTCTGGAAGTGTAGGCACCTCGGGGTGATTGTAGTAGGCTAGCGCTAAGTCCCTTCCCCGTCTACCTTTATTCTTTTCTTCACAATAAGGCTTTCAAATAAATCATGATTGTACGGCAGCGAAGCATCGGTGTTGAACACTCATACTGTCGATGATGATGATGATGAACCAAAAATGGTTGTGTTCCTTGACTCTAAGTCTGCCGTTGACTCTGTGGACCGTCAGGCACTATGGCGGTGTTTGTGGAGGAAAGGTAACCCTCCTTAAGGCGCTGTACGCCAACTCCCGCGGACTTGTGAAGGTCTACGGGAAGCTCTCGCCTGAGTTCACCACATCAAGTGGTGTCAGGTAGGGCTGTCCTCTTTAACCATTCCTCTTCAACTTCGTCACTGATACGATTATGGAAGACTCACTACCAGCATCTAATGTCGGTGGGGTATACAGACGACATAGCTCTTCTTGGATCTGATGGCGTGGTAATGCAAACAATATTAAATAATCTAAGTAATTCTGCCTCACGGTTTGGTGTGCGATTCGTACCTGTAAAGTGTAAAGTGCTACTGCAAGGCTGAGTAGGGTCGGATCCTAGCCTCATGCTTGCGGATGAGCCACTTGAGGTAGTAGACAAGTTTGTCTACCTGGGCAGCTGTATCAGTCTCAGTGGTCTCGCGAAAGGTGATATTTCCATCCAGATTATGAAGGCCAGAGCAGCTTTTGTGAACCTGCGCCACCTGTGGCGTAGGCATGACATCAGCTTATCCGTCAAGGGTCGCGTTTACAATGCTGCGGTGCGCTCCATACTACTATACGGATCAGAAACCTGGCCGCTGCGCGCTGAGGGAGTCAAAAGACTTGACCATCGGTGTCTTCGGAGCATTGTCTGAGTCTGGTAGGAACACCGGATCAACAATGCTCAAATACGTCGAATGGTATTTGGAAGAGATAACTCACCCACGATAGATGAACTGGTCACACTGCATAGGTTGCGCTGGCTTGGCCACGTGCTCTGTATGCCAGTTGACCGACTTCCTCGAAGGGCTCTTTCTGCAGAACAACGCGAAGGGTGGAAACGAGCCAGGGGAGGTGAAACAATGACTTAGCAGCGAAGTGTGAAAGCCATTACCAGGGAACTCAGCTGCGCTGGTTATTGCCGTCTCCCTGGATGAGGACCCCGAGACGGGCTACATCAATGGTTGGAGACATTGTCAGACATGGCCCAGCCGCGCCCTCAATGGCGCTCGTGCATCTAAGCTATTGCCTTCAATGCATAGCTCCCTTCCCAATCCCACACTTAAAAGTTCACTGACAGTCCTGTACTTACGCACCAATTTATCAGCTCTCGCCTCCAATGCGCAGCTACCTAACCCAGCTCCCCAAATCATCGATGGACGAAATTGTGGCAGCTATAACCACTGTACAAGTACGAGGTCCTTACAGCTGATAATGATGATGATGATGATGATGGTGATGATGAAGTACATAGACGATATAGCTCTTCTTGGATCTGACGCTATTGTAATGCAAACAGTAGTTAATTGTCTAAATAATTCTGCCTCACAGTTTGGTATGTGCTTCACACCTGCAAAGTGGACAGGAACCCTGACCTGGTGCTTGTGCATGAGCCGATTGAAGTAGTAGACAAATTTATCTACATTGGGTGGTCTAACCAAAAATAATATTTCCATGTGGATTGGGAAGGCCAGATCAGGTTTTGTGTACCTGCATCACCTTTGCCGTTACGTCAGCTTCTCCGTCAAGGGTCGAGTTTAAGTGCTGCATTGCGCTCCATATTATTATACGGACCAGAAGCCTGGCTGCTGCGCGCTGAGGACATCAAAATCTTTCAGTGTTTCTGCGCCGATGCCTTCGGAGCATTACTAGAGTCCAGTGGGAACACCGGATCAGTAATTCTGGTACATCGAGTGGTTTTCGAAAGGAGTAACTCGCCCAGGATAGATCAACTGATAAAAATCCATAGGTTACGCTGGTTTGGTCACGTGTTTCGTATGCCACTCCACCGACTTCCTCGAAGAACGCTTTCCGCACAACCAAACGGAGTATGTAAACGAGCCAGGGAAGGTCAAGCAAGAGAACAATGAAAGTTATTAGCAGCAAACTCAGTGGCGCTGGTCATTGCCGTCTACCTGGATGGCAACCCCGAGACGGGACACATCAATGGTTCGGGACATTGTTGGACATGGCCCAGTCGTACCCTCAAAGGCGCTCATGCATCCGAGCTGTTGATTTCAATGCATAACTATCCTTTTCACCTCCCTAATGAAAAGCCCACTGACATCCCTGTATTTAAGCATGAGTTATGTCAGCTACCACCTTCAATGCGCAGTTATCTACCCCACCTCTCCAAATCATTGGCGAACTAAACTGTGGCAGCTATAACCACTGTGCGGCAAGTACGCGATTTTTTTTACGGCTGGTGATGATGATGATGATCAGTGGTGCGTTCGATTTCGTCGATCGGTCAGTGTTGTTAACCACACTTTCTCAACAAGATATGCCCCAGGAGTGTGTGAACACAATCCGGTCGGTATGTGTGTGTGTGTGGTGCGCTCACAGGTTTACGCAGGTTTGCGCTCAAAGGTTTCCCTGCAAAAAGTGATATCCGTCAAGGATTTCCACTCTTCGTTCTTGTTGAACTTTGTCGTTGATGAAATAATGAAGCACGCGGCTTGCACCTTAAAAGCGCAAAATCATGCCTCAAAACGTGGGGTCTCTGGGTCTTCTCCTTGCAATTCAAAGAGAAGCACTGGATGTTTTGGAGAATTTTGCACACCTCGGCAGTTGTATTAGCTCTGACGGAAGTGTGTCTGATGAAGTCAGTGCATGAATCTCAAAAGCCAGGGTCACGTTTGGTTATTTGCGTCACTTCTGGCTCCAAAAAGGTATATCACTGGGTTTCAAGGGTCGCGTGTACCAGGCTGCGCTAAGGGTTGTATTGTTGTGTATTTACGAGGCATAGGCTCTACGGGCAGATGATGTGAGGCTTCCTCAGTTTTCTGACCGTCTGGCGTGTTAGAAGTGTTTCTGTTGTCGATGGTGTCAACATCTTCGTAACGAGGCAATTAGAAAACGGGTATTTCGGTACTTTAACCGCGAGAAACACCCAGGAACATTGAATGCGGTGGCTTAGGCATGTGCCACGCATGCCGAAACATCATTTACTGAGACGAATATTGCCCTATGTTCACACGGGGGCGAGATGGTTCAGTGGTTCAGTGGGGATTTACTGACTGAAAAGTCCGTGGTTCGAATCCAACCTCTGCATCTCGACTTCTCCTGTCTAGGCTTGGGCAACCTGGCGGTATCCCAGCCCTCGTGCTTCCTTCGGGTGGCCTTGCATCTAGGCACCGAAGGGTTGTTACGCCTGAACGATTCTATACGATATGTACCCCCTTCAGAATGGCGCAAACCATGAGGTGGACAACGTATGACTTAGCAGAAGGTTGTGAAAAGGACCACGGAGAGTTCAGGTGTTGTTTGTCTGGTCCGCCTTCTAGGATCGGGTTCCCGTAACCCCCGTGCGCTTGGCTGGAGACGTTGCAAGAAATGGTGGCTAATCGATATCAGTGACGTTTGTGCTTCCAGTTTCTTTCCGGATTGTCTGATTGAGCGCTTGGAGGTGTAAGCACCGTAGAATGCTTGCGACAGGCCAGCACCAGGTCCCTCCCTCACCCACTCCTTCCTCCTTTCACTTTAAGGCTTTAAAAATAAATAGGTAAGCTTTGTGGTCGTAGGATAGTGAAGCATCAGTGTCAACACTGATACTGCTTTCTCTAATGGTAAGTGATGATGGCTGCAGCTTCAACGGTCCATTTTTCGGTGATCGGAACCATAGCAGCTGAAACCATCATGGTCCCAATACATGATTGTCAGGCAGTCGCAAAACGGTAATTAGGTGTGGTAACTCTATTCGCTGCGCACAGCTGGATGGATAGTCGGGAACATGCGACCAACGACGCTCTTTGCCGTTCTCGATTGTCACCCGCTACCTCTCCTGTCCCCGCTCATCCTTTAAACCCCATCTACAGGCACACCAGCCGAGCATCCAATCGCACACCGTCGCTCACATCTTCCACTTCGTATCCGTTATTCCGTCGTCGCTATCATGCTACAGCTTTCACTGTTCGAGCCTCTGGACAAAGCCGTACACAAGCTGTTCATGCGCATGCTCCTGATTCATAGTCGACAGCTGTTTCCCGGAACTTGAATAAAACATTAACTACAGATTTTCATCTTAATCTACCGGCGCTGTCAGCTGTGCCAGCCTTTGTACAGCTCTCAGTTCACGAATGGAGGCTTCCTTGATTAAACAAACATCTCATTGCGGTTGGCTTGTCAACTTCCATAGGAACCAGCTTTGTCCGAAATACCAACTGTCGTCCGTTTAGAGTGCACACCCGATGCACCAGTCACTTGGGGCTCTAACTCACCACCACGTAAGTGGCCGTCGATTCCAGCACATAGCTAGGTCACCACTTACTCTCCCGCTTATTCACTTTTATCGCTCACGCGAATGGGTCATGAGGTCAAAAAGACCTGTATCGGTGATGGTGAACGTCTTTCACAGCCGTTTTGTTAACCAATTGTTTCTGCGTAGCCATAGGTTTAGATGCAGTGTGCTCTTCCTGGCCCCCTCCGAGAGAACAATCATGGGACAAGAATGAGTAGCCGAACTATTGGTGAGGGCTCGATGTTGATTATCGACTATTCTGGAATGCCTGTGTCGATTTAAACCATGGGCTAGTCCAGCGTAAACCGTCAGTAAATTTTAAATGTGATATGATATCGGCTGGAAAACAACAGTGGCCTGCTACAGGAATGAACCACGATTGCACTGAACTAGTGGCACCATAGATGCGGATGCACAAGAACAGTTAGTTACGTTAATTCAAGAATGCGGGAACGCGGCTGTGATACAGGTTGAACACCAAGTAGATAAGTCAGTTTGAAGAACCAATAGCACGAGGCTCTATTGGCCTCTTGAGGTCATTCTTTATTCGCCGTTCCACGGGCTGTGATCAGCAGATTAACGACAGGTATGGGTGGTTGAACACGGTGGCGAAATTGATGGCGTTTCAACTGTGTCAACAAATGGTTTCTCCGCGTCCTAACCAAATGGGCTGTCATTGTCTTCTGAAGGTGGCCTCTATTATTTTTCAAACAGGCTTGAGGATAGGCAAACAGGAGCAGAGTCCATAAATTCTGGTTTAATTTGGAAGTTGTAAGAGCCGGCTGCGATCGTTCAAGCGGTGGATATTTCCAAGGGGGTCGGGAGTAACTGCCTCCCTCAAAATTTTTGGAAAATGTTCTGCGGATTTGTTCGAGCAAATATGGCTTGGAGCGGTGCCTAGGTGTCAGAATCCAGTTTGGTCTAGCCACTGTTTCATCTCACCGTAAGACGTAATGCCTAGAAGTTTGTCCCATTATCCGCCACTAGAACTTGAGGAATTTCCTTCCTGCCGCAGTTTTTTGGAAAGCTTGCATGGTGAAAGCACTGTTAGTGGTTGTTAGAAACTGCTCTGGTCGCTTCAATTAGTAGTCAATCACGCTCAGTGCATGTTGTCTTCCTAAGAATGATCCACGTTAGTTGGCATGAACCCGCTCTCCAACACGTTGTTGTTCGCCTTTCAGTTTGCAGCAGAAAAGCTTATACTCTGTCTCACTCTTGTCAGTGTACGTTGGTGGGCTTGCAACTTTGTTTCTTCTATCCCTATATGCCTGATATCCTGACGAGTTGATTCCCTCAGTGACCGTCCTTTATGTCAAAACACCATACAGTCGAATATGCAGTCTCAGTCCGAAGTTTAAAGAACACCTAATACTTCTTAGTCAACGTCCTCATCCTCTATCCGCGTTTGAGTTGTTTGCAGGTATTTTCCCAACTGCAAAAGATATATTTCTTTTATGTTATCTAGAACGATGCCAAATTCCGTGTCCATGACGCTTGATTCTGGCATACCTCAAACTCTCGGGATGTCGACTCCATATTCTGTGGCTTGGGACAAGTTGGAGCAGCTGAAACGCACCAAAACTCATCTGCTCGATGAGCTAATTGTTTCCGAGATAAAATACGTCAGATTTCTGAGAAAAATCCTACTGGTTTGTTCTTTTTACCTCTGCTTCTTCACGATCCTTTTCGTAGTACTTTGCGGAGCCCATGTCGGAGCGAGAGTTGCTACCAAGCAGTATGCATGGGGAAATATTTGGTCGTCTACAGCCAATCTTGAGCGTGAGCGAAACTCTGTTGGAGTCGATTCTCACAATGGGCATAGATGAGGCATTTTTGCTAATTGCTCCCTGTCTGAAGTTGTACGCGGACTATTCGCGTCGTTACCAGACCGTATTGGTTTTACTCGAGGTTAGTCGTTTGGAAACTGCCACATTTTGCGTCATTCTACCAGCAGGTGATACTGTTATTTACTTTGCTCACTGCACCTTTCAAATGCTCTGTCGAAACTCCAGGTCACATTTGGCTCTGTGTAGCTCAGTGGTCATTGCCTGGGCGATCCACTGAGTTATCCATGGTCTTAGCCCCTTCCTTAACTGCTCCGATTTTGGCTTAAATAACATCTGAGTCGTCGTGCTTCCTTCGGGTAAAGATGTAAAGGCTGCGCACATAGTGTGCCCTGTTTGAGTGGATTGTTTTTTGTATATGAAGCTTTGGAGCTGTCGATTATTGCTCGTTCTTACGCTAGTGGTTTTCTGTATACCACTCCGGATTCGCAATTTCAGTACAGTCATACGTCTTTATTTTAAGTACATATTCTATTGTATATTTGCGAATTATGTTGACCTTCCACTGACTAGGTGTATCCAGAGACTGTTGCTCTCTTCTGGGCGTAGTTTCCATGTATCCAGAAGGAAAACTTTGGGCCAAAGTACTATTGTGTGGTTCGGGGCCGAACAAGAGTCATAATTGGATCTATTTCTTTGGCGTCTGTGTCAGCGACTGTTGCATTGGTTCCCAAATCTTTTGGGGCTCTCATGGCCATCCAGAAATGGCCGCTTGTTTCTTTTAAGTTCACTACGATTACTTTCCCGACATACTCAGCGTCGAATACGTTATCCTTCAAGAGTATAGTGTCGTATTATATATATATATATATATATATATATATATATATATATATAGTAGGAAGTCTCGTTGAGCGTGACACCCTCCCACAATGCCTACGAATAGGGTTGCAGTGCTGTACGCCAGAGAATGATATCCTTTTAAACTGTTTTGGTGTCTTCAGCAGTCATTACATCCCACACAAGGATGGGTCCACCAAGTAGTTTAGGACTTTTTGATTGAGTGGGCGCAAGTGAATCTGTGCACTTGAGATTTTAACTGTGTCGATGAACCTGATGGATCCAAGACCGTCACGAAGAGGCTAGGCCTTACCGTGGTGTGGCGGCTTGTGTCTCCGTGACCTACTGGGCTATACTGGGCTACACTCGCAAAACCTATCTTGCTAGGCTACTTACCGGCTATATGTCTGGCAAACGCCGTCTCCTGGTTCTCCAATTTTGAGGTTGGAATGTGTATGGCGATTTTTTCCTCAAAAACACAATGCAGTGGCGTCTTTCGCCAACCATTGTCGCCTTGCGGTCTGGTTTTTGAGCCAAAAGCCTTGATTGAGGGCTGTAATATGGTCTTGTCTAGGTTTGGTCACTCTGACAATACTCCACCCGGCGTGGGACAATGGTTACTATAACCACCAAACATTTGGCTGATCTGTTTGTCTCCATTTGAGAAAAGGAGGTTGTCCCAGACAAGTGAAGTGGATCGGCTAGTGAACGTTATGAAAAAAGGGGTCCGTACTAAACGTCGCAAACACAGGTGAGTTAGCCTACTCCAGTCGTGACAAGATTGTTGGCACCAATTGTTCTTTGTCACCTTAAGATGGCCCGTGAAGCATTGACTTGTGAGCAGCAAGCGAGATTTCTCCTTGGGAGAGGATGCGTTGATCACATCTGCACACTTCTCCAGGTGCTAGATTAACACTACATATAAGTGAGCCACACGTTTGTTATTCTCGGACACGCTTGCTCAGCAAGGAATACCCCGGAATTTTGTCAATGTAATGCATCTTTTTTATTCTCAGAATTGTGGGAGTGTGACAGCATAGATAGAGTCCTCCAAAGCGCTCGTGTAAAATGTGGGGTCGACGAATTAATGAGACAAACACTAGGTCTTGAAAACCCTAGTGTTCAAATAGCTACTGACGAATTCCTTGTCGATTTGGATATGCAGACGATACCGTTCTCGTTTTCGAAAGGGGAAAGAAGACAGGCGTCTTTGGATGAACTGACCAAAGTGGTCTTTGACTTTGGCTTTTTATCGACTCGTGGATATGTGGCTATTGGACAAGCCACTCACACTCCAAGGAGAGACACTCGAGGTTGTGAAGCGCTTTGCGTACTTTTGAAGTTGTATAAGCTCCGATTATAGTGCGACAGATGAGGTCAATGGACAAATCTCTTTGGCGCATGCTGAATCATCGTCTACTGAAAAGGGTGCTGTTTTTGCTTACCTAATTCAGAGTGGCACAGGAAGCACGATGGTCATAATCTAACCTGGCCGGTTACAAAATGTCTGGTTAATGTCGGTGTCATTCGCTCTCCAGGATGAACTACTTTTAGACTGCTGGTAGTTTGACGAAATTTGGGATCTAATATTTTGTCCTATCTCCATACACAACTGTGTCTCACTGACGCGTGTTCCTGTCTTTTATCAGACGTGTATAGCTCTCAGCCCGGATTTGCACCGCTTTATCAGCCAACAAGAGAGTCTCCCTGAAGTCGACCTCCAGTTGTCCGCTTTGCTGATTATGCCAATTCAAAGGATTCCTCGGTAAGGAAGAATCCGTTATGTCAACTTTCACATTTTTGTGGCGCCAATCCTTGACACATTGATTTTACAGCTTCTGTACCAACGTTCAGATTCATTTAGACCGTCATGTCTACACTTGATCACACGTGTTTCTGAACGCTGGCCTTTATGCCTTCGTTGCTGTCCTGTGACTTGCCGGAGTTCGCTAGTTCCTCGGTTCTGATGGCTTTGGTTGAATCATAACCTTACCTTCATTACCTTACCTTACCATAACCTTACCCTATTACGTATTTGTTCGTGTTAGCTGATCCGAAAGGTCGACGCTGAGCGTAAAAATTACAGTGAGAAAGTACTCGGTCATATGGTACTCCTGGGCTAAGTTGGTTTTTGTTCGCGTGACGGTAGCGTTGCGTGCGATCAACGAATATAACTTGTGATAAGCGACCATCTGGTTTTCACAGTGGAATTCCTCTTGGGACGGATTGCCTTACGAAGGTTTCCTTTAAAATTGTCCCTTCTTTTTCCTGTCCGGACATTCTCCAGACGAAAATATGCAGATAATCCGTAGGTGGTCATTCACTTTGGGACCAGTGCACCAATTCTGCAGCACTGGGTGAGACTTATGGGCACAGAACATAGGTTGAGTATCCTGGATGATAAACATCCACCCTACCAACCTTGAAGCGTAGGATTCCCATCACAGAACAGTGAATTTAAGTAGATTCAGAAAATGTGGGTCTAGGGCGAGATGGCTCAGTGGTTAGAGCGCGAATTTGCTGACCGGAAGGTTCGCGGTTCGAATCCGACCTCTGCATCTCGACTTCCCCTGTCTAGGCTTAGGAAACCTGGCAGTATCCCAGCCCTCGTGCTTCCTTTGGGTGGCATGGCAGCTAGGCACCGAAAAGGTGCTACAGCTGAAAGTTAAGACCAGTTTTAAGACATCTTCAAACTGACGAATCCATCGATTCAACCATCATGCAACTGCGTTCCAGATTCCATCATTATGTATTCATTATCCTCCATCCTGATCTTCATCCTCCCACTTGAAGTCATCGTTGTGCTTAGGACTTGTCCGTATTCTAGTCTCATCCCGCATTCTTCCGTTCTTAAGTTACTCGCTGATGTTACAAGAACTACTCATGATCTGTCTACAAATGGATGGCTTGAACAATACGAAAGCCGTGTCTTGTATTGAAAAGCTCTCATCGGTTGTGCAAGAGAGACACATTATCCCCGAACAAGTCTGCACACATATTCTTCGCATGTACGATTGCATTCAGTCTCGTCAACCACTCCCCGAGGATTCGGAACTCGCTTCTGGCCTGGTGTTTCTTGGTCACTTCATGCCGTCACTTCGCTTCGCCACAGTGAAATTGATGGCTGCTTTCGCGTCAATTGCCGCGACTGCTACCTACCTGAACGAACAAATCAGGATTAACAGTCAAGCGGATATGGCTGCCATTTTGCAATCAAAGTTGCTTGGGAATCGAACGGAGAACCTGCTGCTCGTCCCAGGTCGACGTCTTCTTCGATACGGCTTAGTTTACAAGGTTAGTTTCTCTCACTTCACTTTGTTTACAACCAAAATTTAATCGCTTTCGCACCCATATCCGTAGCCCTTGTGGCCATTTTGGCATGAGTGCACGTTTCAGGTCCATATTCACGCTCCTTCTCAAACTGTAATGTTGTCTGCAAGAACTGTCATTGCTTGATTTTACAAACCATTCTAAGTACGTTTCTTACTGACAAAACCGCTACAGACTTTTCGACTGATAGGTCCAAGTTACCTCATTTTCTTTTCATGTCATTGTTATGTGATATATGACTCGTCTCGGGTGATCAAGGGACTCACAATTTCTTTGGAACTTGACCCTCCGAGCACTTTCCCACCATAGTTCGATTATTTTCTGTCCAGTCCCATAACTGCTCACAAACAATCATTTTTGTCTGTCTCCGTAAGCCACGGGATAAAATTCATAGCTGTTTGGAGCCTAAATTGCTTACGGGTTTTCCTAACCGAAATCAAACGAACCTGCCGGACGACTGTCCGTTTCTGCAATCAGACTTTGAGTGGACCTACCCATCAGAACCTGGCTACTTAGGTTATTCTTGATCCTTCCCGCTATACTTGTATACAGTTACACCCAAGTCCGTGTCCTTCACGAAAGAGAAAAGACCGCTACGGGTATCGGTAACGTACTGATTTCTGCCGGTCTGAAGCATCCGCGTACAATAGACAAGCAGACACTCAAGTTGGCCATTCAGAGCCGTAAATTCACTCATCCTATTCGACCAGTTCACTTACAGCAGCCCTTGTAAGACTGATTATCGGTTGCCGATACTGGAAACAAATCAAAATGGGTAAGCCCACACTACTCTGATGAACTTCGTTCGCCTTGCCGAGTTCTCGACTCGTTCGTATCATTAAACCGTAATTGTACGCTCAAAAGAAACTTGTATGAGCTAATGCTGTCCAACGGGCTATTCTTTCCCCACGACACTGAAGATGCTTTGTATCTTCTTTGAGCCGTTTCATCATTCTATGTTCAATCTCAGTTTTTGAATGCGCCCAAAATTGTTTCAGTTATTCAGATCTTATCGTTTTCTAGTATGTTTCGGATGAATTAAAAGAGGGTTTCTTGTTGGAGCTATAAGTCACCCGGCTTTATGATTCCAACCTTCCTGCACAGAAACAGTGCGTCAGAAGATTGTACTTCAAACCTTTAACCTAATTAAGATGTGACCCATTATTTCCACATCTCCGAGATTCCCTAACGTATGATCGCTGGACTTGCAAGGATCCTAACCAAACACAGCTAGTCAGTGGATACTTATGAGCGCTGGAGAATATATGTGCGACCTCTGGAAATGGCACGCAACTTGCTGTGGATTTTTGGACCCGTATTACAACCAAAATGAGTTAGCTACACAACCGATTACTTGGCTGGAAAGCCGCCCCTTATTTTTGATTACTGAAGTACATCTTTTGATTAATTTTCAGGAAAATTTCCGTCTGACTTCGGCCGTTCATTGTTAATTCCTCATGAGTTTTAAATGCGTGGCTCTCTACTTACCACGATGCCCAAAACGGATGGATATCACAGTTTAATAACTACAATTTTGAGCTAGGCGATGTGCACGTACCACTTGTTAAAAAATCTCACCTTTGTCTGGACTACCTTTGGAAGGAGATAGGTTTCCAATGCCTTTATGGATGACTATGTCGTTCACCTTCCATCCTTCTCCCTTAAAGAGTTGTGCCTTTATTGCCGTTGCTTTAGCCATGGAAAGCTCATTCTTATTTGCTAAATTCATGCTATTTAGGCTGAACTTTGTTGGTGATCTAACATTTCGGAATCCTCTTTTCTTCGCTTACGAGGCGAAATTTTTGTTGTACCATTGAATCTCACTTTTCATCATCCTGATCTTATCTCGCTGGTTCATTCTCTGTCGTTCCTGGATTCCTTCCATAAACGAAAATTTCTTCATCCTCGTTTAATTCAAGTAGGGTAGTTGATAAGCTCGCCTAACACTTGCACAAATAATAAGAGTAATTTTCAGTTTAAATATACTCGTTGCCTGATTCAACAGGCTTCTCTTCGCCTTTTCAGTCATCCTCCTGATTCCTCTTGGTGTTTTTCCTGGTGGATTGGGAAGAGTTTGGTAACTGCTGTTTCAGTCGCGACCCTTCCACTACTTGTCCCCATTCCTCTTTTAACTCGGATGAACTGTCAATGAGATTATCAGCGTTTCACCTGAAAACATCGCTCATGGACAGGCATGACCGCGAGACCCAAAACCCATTGTTTGAAACTAAACCGTCCCTTCGCTGATGGGAAAAATTGCGTCCATCGTATCGTCTTAACTTTGTTTTAGCCACAATAGCATACAGCTTTCCCGCAGTGTGTGTGATGTTTCTACGGGTTCGGCAACTGGAACGGTCGACGCGAAAACACATGAAATTTGAGGTGCTATGTGTGAATGAGCCACTGGATACTGTGCACCGTCTTGTTTGTCTAAAAGAGTTCAACTCAACCGTGGGAGCCAATGAAGGATATGCCGAATTCTGTTCCAGCTTCTCGTAGTATTTGTGTAGTAACTCAAACCGCGCTGGAGCTCCCGAACCGGTGCTGTCCTGCTTCGTCACACAGATTGACGAGTTCACTCTCACTCCTAACGGTTCGAATCAAACAAGGTTCTAAAGGAGCCAAGTGCGAAGATAGGTCTCTTTCTGCTTTTCTTCACCTGGCGCCACTGCCCTCTGCCTTCATATGAAGGCCCCACGACGTTATCATTAAACTAGAAAAAACGCTGCCATTGAATAGTCTCATCTGTTAACACTAGAACAACAAGCAAAGTTAACTAAATGGGACGACTAGTTGTTCACTTTGGTTAATTGTCTGTCGGCTCTGGAACGCAGTTTGCTGGAGAGATAAACTTTCAGTCTATGTGGAAAAGCGACGATAATATGAAGGAAATACATACACAAAGAGCTCTTTTAAAACACCAAATGAACTTTGAAATATCAAATAAGTATATGAGGAGTTAAATGCTTCCTTTTGACGAGTTTACCAAGCAGCAACATCCTCAGAGTGATGTATTGTATTAAGAATACGAAACCCTGACTGTTTTGGGGCAGCCTGACACTCCACATTCATTCACTCCACACTTCATTCTTCCGGTTGACACATCTATTCGTTTAAGGTTCACTTCG
Source organism: Opisthorchis felineus (assembly GCA_004794785.1). Lineage (NCBI taxonomy): Eukaryota > Metazoa > Platyhelminthes > Trematoda > Opisthorchiida > Opisthorchiidae > Opisthorchis > Opisthorchis felineus. The sequence continues at coordinate 30,974 of SJOL01007899.1, read as the reverse complement.
AATGGAAAACTATTCAACGTTGTGTTGTGCACAGTTCACTTGAATTTCAGCTGGATTTTCCAGTCACGTTGTGGTGAAAGATCCTCTGCACTCTTCCTTAATAGATTCGTATTCTAAATTAGTCATCTATCCTCAGCATTTCTTTCAAGACTACTGTCAGTCACACCTACAAAAGGCGTTACAATGCGGATTTGACGGATATGTTGTATGTGTGTGCGTTATCACGTAACTATACTTCACCGTTTGTACCCGGCTTTTTGTCTGTATGCTTACGTTGATTCCCCCAAGCCATACGGACATGGAAATCGTCGCCTGTGTTGAGTGCACACGATGAATTTGTGAACTACCCGCTGTAGTGCGTGACTAAAACTGTCAGGCGCCCCAGTTATCGATAAGAACATCTCTCAACCAGACCCAATACGGTTGTTTACGGATGGTCTGACGATCATACCATTTTCATTCATGCCCCGTGACAATCGCTGAAGTGTAGGCGCGTTATTCCCCCTAACCCTTATTTGTCACAAATGGTCCTGTAGCTTTCAATAAGCAAACTTTATCAGACGGATCATTAGGTGGTATTGATTCGATGTATGTACCTTATAGCACACCGAACCTTGTAACTATCAAATCACTGTGGATTTTCTAAACGTCCTATGGTCACCAGCGTCCTGGCGGACAACTCGCCTGTTTCTGCATGGAAACTTCGGCTGCCTCACTAAATACTCTCAATCAACAAAGCGAAATTGGGAGCGGATAGGTGAGAATATATGGACTGTGTCACCAAATTCCAAATGGTTGCCACAGGGACAGAATGTCCTTTAGGATCATTCCGGTATGGTGGTACCAAGAAATAAGCCACCCTGGTTTCCTGCCGGATTAGTTGTGAGCACTTTTCCGGTTTTAGTTTTCGAATGAACCTCTTTGGGTTCGCGCTTGTTGCCTTCGCTGTCAGGCGTTCGTGAATCCTGATTGTTTTGAGGAAATTCTACGCATTTTCATCATGTCTTATGCTTGTCTCAGCGCAACGAGCTTACCGGTCGACTTCACTCCAGGCTGTTGGTACTGATGTCCGATATACTGATCTATGCAACTCCGCGGAAGGTCTACCGGCGTTCTGGGAAATTTGTTACTGTCCCAGCATCAACCAAAAAATCAAGTGACTTGCGTTGCTCTCAACCAATGTACTCCACTCGTTATCGACGAGTCAGGATCAATCGTTTTGCATTTTTACGCGCCAGAACCAAACGACTCATAGCAGGACGTCTGGCTGAAAAGGCTTGGCTCAACAGCATTACTTGTCCGTCGTCGCCCTCATCAACTCACCCCAAAGACATCCTAGCCAACAGGAACCTGCGCTTTTCCTGTGTTTCCGTCTATCCGTTGCACCATTGCCAAATCGAACCGCATTTCACACCGAGCATGCCTACCGATCAGACGTTTATTCTTTCACGAGTGACCCGATTAACCTCTATTTTGGAGTGCAGCCCGTCACCGATCAAAAGCACTAGTTCTCAGTCCAAGGGTAAGCGGTTTTTTTTAACTTACCATTTACTTAACATTATTTTCAATCTAATGTACTCTGTGATCATCGTTAGTACACTTATCTCATGGTCTTTTCCGCCGGGTTATCACACTCAGTTACAAAATGCACGTTCCGTGATGTTGAGCCTCATGCACGTTTCCCCGGATGACTTTTTAGGCTAGCGTTGCACCGCGGAGGTCTCTGCCAGCTTGGTTGCACCTTAAATCCAGTTTCGATAGACGTTTTATCTTTCTCCTTGTGTTCAATACACTAGGGCTCTTCACATCCATTCATACGCATACTGTTTTACTTGAGGAGAAATTGGAGATGGCGATCAGTTGTTCGTTCATAGTTTCACTTCTCTCACGTAAACACATCGCTTGTATCGTCTACTACTCAGTGAATTTTATTCAGTTGACTACCTACAAGCTTAGTCATTTCAGAGCTTATAAGTCTGACCAGCAGTTTACCGAGTTTCTGCATGTAGAAATGCTTCTTGAAAACAACATATCATGTGACTCAGTAAATTCATTATTGTTAGGATTTGCGAACAAAGTTACGAAATTGTAGTAATATATACTTACTCGCCTCAAAGCGTTCCCTTTAGCTGAATAATGGTGGCTGCTCTCATCATCATCAGAGACAGCGACACTGATGCTTCACTGTCTAATTATATCAGAAGCCGTAGAATGAAAAGAACAGAAAAGACTGATTGAGGGAGGGAACTTGGTGCTGGATTATATCAAGTATTCTGAGGTGCCTACACCTACAAACGCTCAATCAGACAATCTGTAAGGAAACCGACAGCACGATAGCCACTGACATCGATCAACCGCCATTTCTTACAATGTCTCCCGCCAAGTGCAGAAGGGGTCGTGGGGACCCAATCCTGGGGGGGTTTTGCTCTTCAATGAATGCAAAGTTATATTATGAATCCGGGTATAGGTCGACAGTAACGTTTTACAGGCTTTTCTCATAGGGCTTGCACGTTTTTCTGGTTGCAGTACCTTAGAAGTTGTATCACACGGTAGATTCTGTTTTTTTTTATACATCGAAGGCGATCGTGCGTACAGACCATAATTTTAACTAGATCAGCGCTGCGATCATATCTGCCTCTTTCATCCTCTGCTTGTAGGTAGTAGGGTACTGTGTTCGACACAGAGACGGAAAATGCCGGTTCATTTTATTATTTTGCATCCGCTACCATTCTGGTGACTTTTGGAACGAGGTAGTTCGTACAGCTTTCGGGAAATCTGTAAAATGCACGGGGGTAGTTTCCCCCCCCCTTGTTCTCAATGGAATCAGAGTTATTCGAGAACTGGTGGCGTTGTGAGAAGAAAATTGTTCACAACAGATGAATCACTATTTTTCACTTCCCCAAAGTTCCATAAATTCAGTTATTTTATGTTGGAAAGTTTAAAGTCAAAACACAGCATAGTAGTGTAAGATGTTATAATCCGACGTTTCAATTGTCGTGAGCAACCTTTTTCAAGGGTTTCTACAATCGTTTATTGTCATCCTAGTTGTATTTTTTTTTACCATTACTCCTTCGCTAGATTTGCTTGCACACTCGGAGGAGACCAACAACTCGGAGAGGATTGCAAAGTTTAATGGACCAAATGCTGATAAAGGAGACAGTAATGCGTTTACCGTAAGCGTTCCTGCCTTTCACTCATCTTGTTCAATCCCTCTTCATGTCATCCTTCCATTGTCTGTTGCCAAATTCTAGTTCTTTGGACCGGTTATTCCGTAGCGCATGTTCATATCACCAGCGTTTTCGTTTTCCAATGGGGTAGCGCGTTACCTATTGTGATTGGGATTTGTTTGTTTCTTTCATGTTCCATTGGCTTTCCGTATCGTCCAACTTCCTTGGCGCCCTAGGCGTTCATATTGTCGGTCTCCCTAGTGCGAAGGTGAATGACACTCAAAATTTTGGTTTTAAAATGTCCCCATGTGAACAAAATTGTGCTGTAGAGAAAACTGCGGTCGCGATGAGGTTGTAACTACAATTCCCTGAAGACTGGGACATTTCAACGTTCAGTTCAGGTCAGTCTGACAACCGTGAGCCGTGTACGTATGGGCGGTAGTTTGAGTTACTCCACCTTACGGCGTAGGATAGGGGGTTACAGAAGAACATCTCAAAACAGAGGAAAATTTTAAAAAAAGGACGGCGCGAATGTTTGCGTGAAATCGCCATTTGGATGAGTACCTCCAACCGTTCATACGGTAGATCTTTGATACCCCAACATCGCAGACGACATGCACCAAGTTCAGCCAAGACCTTCGTTGTGTTTTTCATGCTCCATCTCCAAGTTACATGCTATCCACTTTGTGAGGTCTTCCAGTCGGAATGAAGCAGGTATGCATACCATCAGCCGTCGAGAAATAATAAGTAATCTGAGGAATGCTGCATAGTTTGATCGTTCGTTTGAATTAGAACTCGTTTCATTCACAGTTGAGGGGCCTCTAACCTCAAAATTATATCGGCAGTGAATGTGCATGCCTTCATTTTTTCATTCCAGCGGCCCTTGTTTCCATAAGCGACTCAAAGCATGCATCAGATAGAGGCGAGTAACGAGGTACTGCTCGTCAAGCATAGAGTAACCAGTGTTGTGTTTAGCGTTTCCATGATGTCCTTTAAGTGCGGTGACTGTAAGTTACTCCGTGTTTCATAAATATCAGTATCTTTCATTTGGAAGCTGCCTCAGCAAACAGTGCTCGACGAGGCAGCCGATCACCTGGCCTACGGAGTACATGCCTGGCCAGCGTAGTTGGTGCAGTGGAATCAACTCGCCAATTGGCAAACATCGGACTTGTTGCCAAAAACCATTTGTCGCACTTCGGCTTTGCTAGTTCGATGTTCTCATGATAAGTTTAATGCTCCAAGACACCTATGGTCAAAGACAGGCAATCCTTTGTCTTCAGCACAGCCATCAGGCTTCATTATCATAAGTGAAGATTAGACGCACTGCTGCGTTGTTTACCCTGCCTTTTACGGATTGACTAGTCATGTATACCCTACTGATAAAGAATAGTCGTCCAGTTATGGTATTTTTCGGTGCATAGCTGCCGTGCAGCTCGAAGGAGGAACCAGGGCTGAAATACTACTAGCTTGTCTAAGCCTGGACAGAACCCATCGGCCAGTGGTTATGTGTCTTAATCGTGAGTTTTGTCGAGCTCCCCAGGGTTTCCAAAATTGAAGGCAAGCAGAACGGGCTTTAGTGATTCTAGCATCCAATTCGTCAGCAGTACTGACGTCCGATGTGATAGAACTACCTATGTATGTAAATCCATCACTAGCCCCAATGTTTCTGATGTGGTATCCAGCTATGGTGGTGCATTCGTCCAGTCTTGAAATAGCTCTTTGCACTTAGAAGGTGCAAAGTGCATACGATACCGCGTGACAACATTGTATAGAATGTTTAGCGTATTTTTATCTGGGTGGGACCTGGGCCAAGTGGAGCAATATCGTCCGCATACTTCAAGTCTTTGCGGTCTTCTCCGGAAAGAAGCTCCATGCCAGAGTTAGAAGACATAGCCAACGTTTTTCTGATGTTTAATCTGATTGAGCTCGAGATAGCTCATTGGTTAAAGCGCGAATTTATTGATCGGGTGGTTCGAACCTAACCTCTGCATCGCGGCTGCTCCTGCCTAGACTTGAGCAACTTGGCAGAATCTCAGCCCTCGGGCTTCTTTCGGGTGGCCTGGTAACTGGGCACCGGAAGGGTGTTACATCTTAATGATTATTTATTTCTTATTTTAACTAATCCGATTGCGAAGTTGAAGGTTAAAAGTGACGAGTCAGCCCTTACATTTTTGGTGATGCACTCGGGAGACTTCCACATTTTCCGCAGGTATTGGAGTTTAAGAACTGGAGAAGTTTCACTAAAATGTTCGACTGCGTCGAACAGTCCTTTGAGATCGAAGAAGACAACAATTATCAACGTTCCGTATATGTGGCAGTGTCCGGGAAATTATCGTGAGATAAAGGTGTGGTCAATGCATCCACAATCCGAACGGAACCCTGCTTGGTTTTCACAACCGTGCCGCTCGTGAGTGCCAATAAGCCTGCGTAGGATGATACCTAGGAGCATCTTATAAGTGACTAAATGAAAAACTGAATGGTTCTCACGTTCAGATCTAACACCCTTTTGAAGACGGGAACGACATAAGATATTTCCCATTGTTCTCGTAATTCTTTATTCTTCCAGACGTTCTACGTGAGTTTTGTCAGACTGTGAACGAGTTCTTAAACAAGGCAGAAGGAAAACAGTCAGAACTTAGTGCGTCAAAAGTTTGATTTCGTTTCTTTGTCTTCTTTTGGGACGGAGAAGCTCACGTCCCACATTTAGGTGCGTGGTCGGTTGGTCGTTATGTTGGGTACCTCAGGCCAGCTAACTTGTTCTTCAATGTGCTCCATGTGCTACTGCAGGTGGTAGGACTGGGAATGGACTTCTAAACCGTCCATCCATGTTATGACTTCACTGGCCAGCGGCCTTCTTGGTTTGGTACTGCTGACAAGCCACCATCACCTTCTCCATTTCCACAGCTTTCCTTAGCTTCCGCTTTTCTTGGTTAGTCTTGAGACCGCGAGTCGTTTCAAGTATCTTGCTGGATCGTATTCTTGTCCCGGTGGAACCAGAGACGCGGGTCGTTGTGGACTCCGACTTGATTTGGGTCGTAGCCCTGTTTACTGTGTGATGTGATTCCAATGAGCTCAAACAACAAACTTGGGCATTCATATCGCCTGCAAGGATCACAACGTCAGTGCTTCTTGCTTGACGAATGAGCCTAGATAACTCTCGATAGAAGTATCCTCAACTTCAGAACTGCAGTCCGTTGGGGCGTAAGCTGACACTACAAACAGTCACCGCTTTTTATGCCGAGAGGCGTTGAGCTTGATTGAGCTGGATAACCGGACAGCACAAGGACGACTGTTCACTGGGATCCAATCCAGCAAAGCGCGTTTAGCTCTGTGGCTTGGTGCGATTCCCACACCATATATTCCACGAGCCATCGTTTCTGGATCACCGGACACACGCATGAAGAAATGTGATGGAACTGAGTTCGTCCTTGGCGTTTTGAGATGTACAACCCCGCTTGTTTTTGTATGCTTGTTTCGGCGACACAGCGTACATAAATTTTAAGGGAGTATAAAGTTTCAGTGAGCATTGCCTGTTTGCCAATTTGACAGAGTTCGGAAATTAAAAGCCCCTATGTGGAATGAAGCTCGTGGAGTTAGAAGGTGTGATTTTGTTTATTGTTAATAGGCAGCGGAGTGCATGAGGCCCATCGGTCAGATAACCGACATTCAAATGACCCAGCAGCGTTTTCTTGTGTGGTGTGAAGGGGTTGGGGAATGACATTGGTTGACACAGAACTGTGCTGACAAATAATACTTCTCGGTTGCCCAGGCCAAGGGAAGGGGTTTTGTTTGAGGTACCCCACCTTGAGCCTTTGACTCAAAAGTCTGAACCACAAGGAAGTGAGAGGATGTAGGGTTTTGTTCGGAGACCCTACCCCTAGTCTCCGACCCGATAATCTGAACCCTGAGGCAGTAGGGTTTTCTCTGGGGACCGTTCCCGGAGCCGATGACTCAATAGTCTGACCTGCTCGGCTGCAGCGGGTCGACCTAACTCCATGGCACATGAAGTAAGCCATTACTACCTTACTTCCGGTGCGGCTGCGCTCAACAGGCGCCTTTTGAGCAGCACCGGACTCTTTGGTTTTAAAAGTATTTCGACCGTATTGAATAACGCTCCGGCGGTCACGGTCAATTGTTGGGCTATCGAAGTGTGTGGTTTTCAGCATCGTCCTTTTCTGACCGGTCCTTCCTCGGGGGAAGGCCGCATCGCTGCTTCCATGAATATGGACATGCTGGTCGTCTGGGGGAAACACCTTACTACCTCCACACCTATCGCAGAGGATAGTAAGTCCTTACTCCAGACTGCCTCGTAACACGATTACTCGTATTACGGGGTCCAGCTGCTCTTAGTCTGTCTGCTCCTCTTTGGCCTTCCTGGTATGGTTGCGCCTTGTGGAACGCAGTTCCAGCCAGTGTAGCCTGCGCGATCATCGCAATATTCAAACCCGACCACCACCTCAAGGTGGCAGCCCTAGGTCGGGATTCACCAGAAACTGCCGGTAACAACCTTTTGACTTGAGCTGAGAACACAACTCACGTCGCCTGATCTGGTGTTAATTGTTGTTAACCTCCGACACCTATGGGACCGACATGACGTGAGTTTGTCTGTCAAGGGCAGAGTTTGCAATGCTGCAGTGCGATCCATATTGATCTATGGATCGGAGACATGGCCTCTACGCGCAGAGGACATACGGAAAATGTCAGTGTTTGACTATCGGTGTCTCCGAAGCATTGGTTGGGTCTGTTGGGAACACCGGATTAGTAATGTTAAGGTACTCCAGATGGTTCTAGGAATAAGGACCTATCCCGCAATAGATGAATTACTCACGCTCCATAGGTTACGCTAGTTGTGACGTGTACTCCGCATTCCACAAGACCGTCTGCCTCACATAGCTCTTTTCGCCCAGCCCTGTTCTGGGTGGAAGCGACGGGTAGGTGGACAGTGTATGACCTGGCTACGATATATGGAAATACTAACCAGTAAACTTAGTCGAGTTGGCAACTGCCACCTCCCTGGATGGGGACCCCGGGACTCATCTCACCAATGGCTAATGACACTGGCAGAAATAGCCCAATCGCGCAGTCAGCGGCGTTCGTGCATCAGAGCTATCCCCTTCAATGCGTAACTTCGCGATCCCCGAACTAACTGAACACGCCATCGCCTGCAGGACTTGGCTGTATCTTCCACACTGTCCCGTTTTCCGGTGATCGAAACTGTAGAAGCTGGAACCATTGTGCCTATGGTACACGGTTTATGGCTGATAAATTAAATTGGTTGATTGGCTGTCAACTGGAAACTACTGGCAGATCAAACAAACCACAAATGAATAGAACTAAACACGGTTAACGTTAAAAGAGAGTTTGTTTCGATGACGTTCTGTTTTGCGCCACACCCAGTGGTAAACAAAGAAACCTCCCCACTGTATCATTTCACACGGGAATGAACGAAGTGTTGTAATTATTTAGACGTCAATCACTACTCTTGCTGAAAACTCTGAAAGCCCGGTTTCGCTCTTCTTGGGGCTTCTCAAGTCGTCGCAGTCCCCGAGCTTCTGTCAGCCTTATGTTCTACTTAGACTTCATAAACGAGAGATTCCGCCGGGTTCCATGTGGATGAGTCGAATGTTGTGATTATTCTTTATTTTTACCACACTCCCAGTTACAGACGGTTTTCCGGACACTTGGGGCAAGTGCTTGCGAATAGCTTGTAAAGGCGATACTCTTCATTTAGAGACAGTTTCGCTATGTCTCGCGAAGATCCTCCATTGCGAAGTTAACCCCAATGTTGATCAGACAATCGAGGCTGAATTGTAGCGTTCACACCCTTATTAAGAAGGCTGTGGGTTCAGTTCGCTCGATATTTCTGAGATACACCACCATACGGTGCTTTTTGGCCTTTCAGCCAAGCCAGACTTAGACTTGGACATGTGGTACTCTCGTGTCCCATTGATCAACGCTTAACTGTTTCCTGGGAAAGGACTGCCTGATTTCTCATAGCTGGCTCTTAGTTGGTTGCATTTTAATGCAACACACGTGGCCACGGATGTTTGGGAAGTCTTGAGAATGAAGTGCGAGCTGTTAGCGGACACCATTCATATAGTTTAGGCTTGTCTTTTTCTATCCATGTTGACTGACTGAGCATTAGAGGTGTAGACATCTCGTATGTTTGTTTTGGGGTAGAACTAAAGCCTTCTCTGACTTATTTTCGCTCTTCCCTTCGCATCAGAACTTTCCTAAATTCGATTAACATAGATGAGCGGCAGTGAAGCGCTAATATTGCCGTTACTGATAATTGAGGATAATAAGTGGGGACTACTTGAAAACACGTGCGTATTTCTTGATTCAAGCCCTTTGCACTTTGTGGTTGTTGTGTGCCTCCGAATAGAACCAGCCTTACTGGTGTCAACTTTCGTCCAATAGCTATTACCCGCTTTGAATTCACTAACAATTCCGGAACCTTATTAAGTGCGCGGTGTTTTAAGGCTTCCGGTCTAACTTTTGCACATCTCCGAATACGGTTTCAGTCGTGTTACCGCCTACTCCTTTATCTCCTTGCCTATTCTTTTAGAAAGTTCTTTTTTAGGTGAATTGAAGAGTTATACTGAAAGCTTTTGACTTACAGTTGCCGTGGAGTGAGCTGACTTGTACAGTAATTTTTTTAGATCCGCTGTCGTGATGCCAGCTTTACCGTCGTCCTGGACAAGCGAGATCTTGCCGAGGATTGGGTGGTGAACTTGGAGAACGCCCTGCGGTGAGTGTCACCCGGTGGTTTGGTAATTGAAATGCGTGGTAGATGCATTGATTGTCCGATCCTGGATGTTATCGTTTTTTGCCAACAATTGACCGAAACCCTTGACTGTAAGGGTTTTTGAACTCATGAGTGCCGATGATTAAGAAAAGGCGCTTACAAAATGCGGCTTGCTTGCGAAAACTATACCCGCAATACTTACCTTGTGCTTGACCGAGGTCTGTCATTTGTGCTGGCGAGCCAGTAACTTCAATCAGGATGCGATTTGGTAATTCTGTCGTAATGTCGACTGTTAGCTCGTCCGTCCTGCCACAACCGGCAGCCAGGTGTCAGTCCCAGAGGCCAGTAACCTCGGTTTCCACTCTATCGTCTTGTCAGTTGGTTATCAATGGACCACATTTCTCTATTGGGGACTGGGACCGCTCATCCAAGCTTACTGATTAGATAAGTTTGATCATTCTTTCGTTTCATCGTAATCTGCCATTTTTGGGAAGGATGACCTGATTTTATTTATGCGTTACCCCGTTGTTTCTGACGTCTTCAATTTTCTGTTCGTTTTAGCGCTGTTAAACTAGCTCGCCAAAGCTTACGAAAAGCCAGCAGCGCAAAGCGTCCTATGCAGGTTTCGGATTTCGTTCGCTACGAACAATGGCTTGCATCTAGAGAGGCCCAAACTCGGGTAAGTACCCAGTGAGTTTCCTGTGTTAACGGTACATTTGGCCCAGAATTTCTGGCGTTTCCTTGTTATTGGCCTTTCAAAGTGGATTGGTAACCACAGTGGTGAAGCTGCTGATGTCTAAATAATCTATCTGCATTTTCTGAAAATGACTTTACTCAAACAACTGTATTGACCCGTTCGTCACGGTGCCAGCATGAAGAGCCCTCACATACATTTTGATTAATGTCAGAATGGTCCGGATTATTCCCAACACTATTTTGGGCATCCATGGTTACACAGCTGTATAAAAAATTTTCGGACCGTCGTCGTCGTTCCCTTGAAAACTGCCACCCCCCTGAGTACTTCTGAACTGCGTTGCTAAGTGGATAATTTCCCCTGTTACAAGTCGGTCTCCGGTCTCTTCTGCAACGCCATGCACGATTGAGAGGGTACTCAATCTGTACTTTATCGGTTTTTTGTATTCTATGCAGAACAAAATCCACTTGTCAGGAGACTATGTATACAGCTACTGTACCCCAAGAAGCTGAGATGGTCTTTGTGTTGCATTTTCCCGTGAAAGGATTTGGCTGCACTTGACTTTCAAGTTCGCATCTTAGATAGTGCATGCTTTTCCATCGAAGGGACGTGTGGACGTCCATCCTTTGAACACGCCTCTGAGACTTCAAGAAATAACACTGGAGGTTGTGGAACGCCATATGTATCTTGGAATCTGCATCACCTGTGACAGACTATGTGAACGGGCGAATGTCGAAGGCAAGAATTGCGTTTGCCAACTTGAGCCATCATGAAAACATCTCACCAGGTCTCAAAGGACGCGTGCATCAGACTACAGTAAGGGCTTTATTATTGTATGGCTACGAGACTTGGCCAATTGGGGCAGAGGATCTGATACATCTTTAGGTCTTTGGGCACCGGTATCTCATAAGCATAGCTGGAATCGGCTGGAAGCTACGAATTCGCAGCGAGACGATCAGGACACGGTTTTCGGTGAGGCAGGGAGCACTTCCCTCAAAAAATGCATCCAGCGCTGCAGACTAAGGTGGCTGAGACATGTGTTAGTTCTACCGCCTGCCGAGGCGAGTGCTGTTTTCCATGCCTAATTCAGATTGGTGGAAACCTATAGGTGGACGGAATTTGATATAGTAGAAGTAAATGTTGCTAGGAAAGTTTTGGGCGCTGCTGGTGCCGTTTACCTCCTCCCCACCCTTCGTGCTCGACGGGAGACGCTGAACGATATGGCGGATAGCCGATGTCAGTGGTGTCCAAGCTGTCAGTTTCTATCCAGGTTGTCTGACTAAGTGTTGGAGGTGTAGACGCGTTGGATTTTGGTTGTAGACCAGCCCTAGGTCCCTCTCCGTACACCATATTTTTCTTCTTTCCATTATAAGGCTTTATCCACACAAATTGATATAACTGTACGGCTGTAAACCACCAGTATTCTCGTCTGGTATTAATTTCAATAATGGCGTTGATCATCCGTGTAAACGTATGTCCAATTCAGCCCCTAATTTCGGCACTGATTCCTCAGTTAGAACGTATTGGTACCACTTGGTTGCATTCTTTCTGGAGGTCCACATTTCTTGACTTCTTTCCACTATCGTCTCTCATGTCTCCTTTTCACTATGGAGATTAGACACAGGACAATGCCGACTTTTATATTTTCAGCCTGATCCAGACTATGTTCTTCCGCACGCTGTTCGGGTTGCTGAAAGTCTGGGTTTGTACACCGATTCCGCTCTATCTAATCTTCGTCAGCCACATATCTCAGATCCTACCCGTGGAATCAGCAACTCCTTAGGCAAGCTCACATGTGGACTGAGGCTTCTGTCTCCGTTTCGTAGCGGTCGAAGATATTTTATGTCAGATCCGACTCAATTCCGATCTGTCCCTACCTCCCCTTCTTGGCAAACGGAAGATTGTCAGGTAAGCTCGAATAGAGCAGTGAATGTTCTGCGATCTTGATGTCCTATCCCTAACCATCAGTATTTGGCGCTTCCGGTGACCTTATTCCGTGTCCCCTCTAACTAGCCGATAGGAATAAGTTAAGGAATGTCGAAATATCGAACTCTACTGGCACGAAGTCCTTAAGTTACTGATTATAGTACTTCAGGACTCGAGTGATGCTGCAGCTATGTGGCTGTCGCATTAGCATCACGTCGCAGACGTCTGCTTTTGTGATGACCTTTCTCACTCGTTATTGGTGCAGTCAAAATAGTGGTTAACGAAATTCAAGGTACCGGAAAACCCTTTAATTATGGACGGAGTTCTTTGTGAAGAAATTTAAACTCCGAATGAACCCTCCTGGACTTCTTACCTATATCTCGCTATAGAGACTTTCTTTATCCACTTTAACGTCTGAGTGATTAGCGAATCACTGTAATGGTCTTTGTGGCCAACGACGTCATAGGGACTTCACTTGTTTCTTGTCAGCCGTGTAAGCATAAGTTACAATCTCACTATCCTCTGACTTCAGATCAGTAGTAACGTTCAACTCGTCTCTGTCGACGACGCCGATGAGAATTCTGACCCACTTCGAACTACAACAAGAACAACTCCGACACTTTTGTACCGGACGTTTTCCTTACAAACAGTACACAACGCGAGCGACTCCACCGAACATGTTACATACTCTCCGCCTCTGTTGCCTTTATGGAGAAAACGATTGCGCGTTCGTGATGGGTCCGGTGCGTATGCGAACGTGTTGAACATAAGCAATGATTCCAACCTACGAAGCAGCCTGACTGAAAAACGATTTAGGTGAGTTTCCAGGTGACACTGATGTGCAACAGGTAGTTGAACTGTCTTCATGTGTCAATTCAAAGTTTGCCCTCCCCCTCTCAGATTGATTGTATGTGCAGGGTGATGTTATTTGCGAAAAATTCGAGTGGTCAAATGCGCTTGTTCTGTTTGAAACAACACCCGGATAAAAAAAGCCCACCGAAGAACGTGTCACTTGGCTAACCCCCTGACTGTTAGCCCCTTTCCAATTTGACTTTTCTTCGTTGGTCGTACTATCTCTTATGCAGCATACCATGAAGCTGCGTTATTTACACCGTGGAAACGACAAAGCAACAATGCAAAATCAGCCCAGTTGATGGTCAGAAGCTAGTCGTACTGCGGTCACATATTAGTCGTGTGATAAATTGTCCCGTTGTCAACTTTGGTTGTATCGTACTAGGAAAGAAGGAAGATTCCAGCAGTTTACGAGAATGTGGAAAGCTAAAATTCACAACGTGGATTTCAAAGGTTCATATATTGAACGTGAAACCAGAGGACAGTCACTCGACTGGTCTGTAGCTGCAGTTGACAATGTTTGACACGGCTAACCGGAGTTGCGGTTCGAAACATGTCTGTGGTCTTTCGTGCATGTGTAACTCGCCTTTGGTTGCAGTCGTTGACTACAAATCCGTGGATCCGGTTTCACGGCGTTTTTATGTTGTTCTCAGATCTAGACCAATCCACTTTTTTATACCCATTGGCTTCCCTACTCATGATACTTTGTCGAATTTGTTCATCTTAGACCATAAACGAGTGTGGCATGAAAGGCATCAGCAATAAAGTCGACCACGCGCCCAACATTTGTCCGCAACAGGACTCACTAGTTTCACTTTCTGGAACAGTTTTATGTTGCTCTCCTGAAGTTCCCTTGGGTAGGTCATACTATTTGCCAGGACGAGAAATGAGTCAGCTCAGTCCAGTTCGACAACCGTGAACCATGTACGGTGGTTTGGATCACCAAAGCTTATGACAAGGGAGGTGAAGAATTTTTTTAAAGTGTAAAAAACAACGGCGGTTCGATGACTAAAAAAGAGGATAGATACAACACCACCACTGGTTAGGTGACATCGCCATGTCCGTGAGTACCTCCAGTCATTGATGTGGTAGATCTTTGAGGTTTCAGCTTCGAAGGCGGTATGCATCAATGCAGCCAAGACCTTTTCTGTTCTTCATGCTCCAGGTCGTGTGCTGTCCACTTTTTAGTATCTTTCAGTTAGAATGAAGCAGATATAAATACCATCAGAGTTCCGTCGGGAATCTGAGGAATCCTGCATAGTTTAGTGGTCCGTTTGAATTGGAATTCGTTCCATTCACAGTTGAGTGGCATTAGAGCTTAAAATTACTTCAGAATTGAATCAACATGCCTTCCAGTTATTGTTGCTTCCATAAGCGAATCAAAGCACGCATCAGATAGAGGCGAATAACAAAGTGCTAATCGTCGAGGATAGGGCAATCGGTGTTGTGTCTAACATTTCGACAATATCCTTCAAATACGGTAACAATAAGTTACTGTGTTTTACAGGTGTCAGTGTCCTGTATGTCTTATAGTCCCTTGTTTGTTAGAACTTAATAAATAAGGCCGCCGTTTTGAGGCTGGGCACTTTTAACGGACATCTTTTGTCATGTCCGTAAAAAGAAGGCAGTAAGGCTATCTCATTAGAGCGAATCCGTCCAGTATTTATTCATCTCATGCTGGCTGTCTTCTGAGATGGAATAAAGCATGCCGTGGTGTAATGACAACAACTTGACCACCACAAGGCACTTTTTCAAAAATATACCGCTAATCCTTGCGCGATCCTGTGAAATACAGGCTGGCCTGAGCGATGTGGTTAGAGGAGTTTAAAAGATTGTAGCAGCTGATTCCGTCGTGTGCCAGTGTCCACTTGGACCTACTGATTTTAGCTGTATGCAGGTTGCAGACTGAAGACGGAGGATCCACCCCCTACTTACACGAGACGTTCATCAGCTCTTCATTTGTATCCCATACTCTTCAGAGCGTACAATTTTCGATTCATCTAGTATCTGTCGCTTTGCTGTTATGTTGATAGACATCTATGTAGTTCGGATGGTGCTTGCATGCTTCGATTAGAGATACGTCAAGTGACTCGCACTTGGTTTTTCGAGCACGTGGAATCGGTTCACCGGATTGCTGCTGATATCGTTTGGAAGAAATAGTTAGCAATCATCCTGCCAATTTTTTATTTAATAATATATATAATAATAATATAATATAATATATATTATATTATATTATTATTATATATATTATTAAATAAAAAATTGGCAGGATGATTGCTAACTATTTCTTCCAAACGATATCAGCAGCAATCCGGTGAACCGATTCCACGTGCTCGAAAAACCAAGTGCGAGTCACTTGACGTATCTCTAATCGAAGCATGCAAGCACCATCCGAACTACATAGATGTCTATCAACATNGCGAGAGCCTCACCTGGAACCCAACTGAATCTCTCGTTTATGATGTTTCAAGTAGAACATAAGGTTGACGGAAACTCGGGGACTGTGCCTACTTGATGAGCCCCAAGAACGGCGAAACCTGTCGTGGGCTGTCGAAGAATTTTCAGCAACCTTATGACTAGTATATTACGTCTGCTACGTGATTCCTTTTTTCGTGTGGGACTGCTTAGAGATAAGAATTTTCTTTTATATCGCCTAAATTCGCCTCTGTTGTTTAGTTACCTCATCTGTCTATTTACAGCTGTCACCTGTCTGGTTGCCGTTCAATGTGACATTCCTACCTCGCTAACTTACCCAGAATCGATCTCTGGTCTCGTGTTGAGCTGCGTGAGTGATATAATTCATGCTGGTTTATTTGAACCTAAATAGAACAGTCTGTAGTAGAAAGTGGTGTGGTGGTCTTCCTCACCCTTTTTGTGTTCGGCGACTGTGATTTCTCTCGGTCCCTGATTTTTTTTTAAGTGCTCAGAGTGTTTATGACTTGAGGTTGGGCTCCGGGTTACGACCCATCCCTGACTGGTTCATTCGCCTAGTAGGTTGTTCCGTAGACATCCTTAATCCTTTGGAAAACTTTTCGTTGGCCCTGCATCACCTCCTGGAAACCTATTGGAAGCGTTATGTATTGCTGTTCATGCGGAATGCTTCTAAGCAATCGCCAACCCTAGGATGCCTTTTGGATGCTTTGGAATTTTTTACAGTGCGAATCTCCCCTGGAAACAACCATCGAGCAACAAACACTTTCTCGTACCCTTACATTTATGTAAAACAGCCCTTAACGCATGGCTGAAGCTTATTGGCTTCCCTTTTAAGATTCACCCTTAAAGTAACAAAGATGACAATACTCGAAGGCATTCGAATGTATTCACCGTTCCGTTAGATTTCTGGATCGTTTTTCGTTTGTTCCATGCAACGCCCGGAGACAAGCGCACGCCACTAGCTTCTGGAGCCAGTGTCTCTTGTGCCGCTTCTGTCCTTTTAAAGCTGAGAAATGGAGTCAAACAAGTAAACAGCCGCTATCAGTCGGGCAATTACCAATGCGTCTGTTCTTTCGGTCAACAGCCTTCACCAGTTACCACAGTGCCACCAACCGTATATGTACGCACAGTCAATATCTATCCAAGTGACTTATTGGCCACACCCGTGCGATGAAGTGAATCAGGGAAGCAGTCAGGCCGTGGCCAGGCACACATTGTCGGGTTACATTCTGTCTCTGTATGTCTTCAAATTCGATTCCCATGGGCCTGGTCCCTCAAAAGGATCGTGGGAAGCTAGGAACAACGCTTAGCTGCCCTCAAGTAGTCAAATCCCCCGACTAGCTTCATTGAATCACCCTAGCGAATACATCAAATCGTGGACACAGGTATGGTTAGTAGCCGTTGACACTGCGATTACGGTTAGAACTGTTAAACTAAAGGAATACGCGACCGATCTTGTTAGATGGTGAGTCCGGGACGAGATGGCTCAGTGGTTAGAGCTCGAATTTACTGACAGGAAGGCCCGACATCTGCATCTCGACTTCCCCTGTCTAGGCTTGGGCAAGCTGGCAGTATCCCAGCCCTCGTGCTTCCTTCCTGGCAGTTAGGCACCGAAAGGGTGCTGCAGCTGAATGATGATGGTGGGTCCAAAGCAGAAGGAACCACACAACGGTTTGATTTTCAGAGCCAACCACATTCTGTTTTTATAATCATTTCCTTTGTTACTTATCACTTTCCCGATATGAGCTATGAAGAGCTATGAACAACATTTTATTGCCCTCAAGTGGACTAATCACTTGACTAAATTCGTCGCATGGGCTAAGCAAAGAAATTATTTTGAACCCATCATTTATTCTCTATTCGATCAGCCACCGACTACAATTTTCCAATGAAACGCAGTACAGTCCATTAGTATGGACTACGTGGCCCCACACTGGTCGCTGGCAGCATGTCAAGAAGTGTTACTTCTCATCTGTATGGACTCTGAGGTTACTTCCATCTCATGTTATGCGGTGACATGGCCCTCAAGACTTTCATTACCAGCCATTTCTGTCTCCAATTGTCGCAGGAAGCGATTTTTCGGTTATGCGCTTCTCTCGAAACTTGTCTTTGTTTCGAAAAAGGTGGTTTCCTAATCATGCTACGCATGTGCATCACTGGGTTTCTTCCAATCTGATCGATGGTACCGCAGCCACTTTCTTTGCTTTATTCGCGTTGAAAAGTTGAAAGGCATCATGCGCGCAAACAATCCCATTGAATGGCAATGTGTAAGGAAGTTATTTCATTTGACCACTCGGGTCGATTGGCTGCTACTGTTGTGCACTGCAAACTGTGGTGCAACTTCTATGTCGGCCCTTCCTGTTCTTCCCACTGTGGTTTATCAGAAGGCACGGTAGCTTGGAGAAGCCCTCTATGGAGACAGGAAGATTATTACAGCTAGTTGTAGGACCATCCTATAATGTTCCACAAGGCCACTCCGGAATCTTCGTGAGGGGGCGAGAAGCACCGAGCTATAATACTTGATCCTGATTTCCTGACATTCTGACCAATCAGGTTATGCCTTTGTTTAATCCCTAGCATGCACGTGGCACATCCGTTGTTTTCGGTTATTTAGTGGGCCCGGCTACAGCTACTGTGCTGTGAACCGATTTTTCTTTGAACAGAACATTGCAAAGTTAAAGAAAGTTTTGGTTTAGCTGACTCATCAGGTCAGGCTCTACCATACACGCAACTAACCGACGTTCGCGCGGACTATTTGATGGGCGAGTCGGCTGAGTCTGGCACTATGGATTCAAGGTCGAGCGAGTTGTTCATTCTGTCGTATGCATTTCAAAGAATCGAGGAAATATCGAATCGGCCATGTTTTACCTATTCATGTATTTGGTAATGTATTAATTATTAATTGCTCTTGGTCCCTGAAGTGATTTATCCGTTTTACTTCCATAACATCATTATTTGGCATTCAGCATGTAGTATTTTGGGAGGAACACTAAAAATATGATTGACTTCAGCGTCCGTGGCTAGATGTTACGTGAGAAACGTTCCGGCTAGGTCGACGGGAGTGCCTAGACAATTCGTGTGAACTGTGTCCGTTTCTGTTTACCACGTACCTTCCCACACTATCAAGTTGGTGGGTTTCTGGATGAATTTTCGATCGACAGTGGCCTCAAACCTGTAGTTACCTCTATAGGTACGATACTGCCGTTTGCCGTGTAACCACACTTCGCAGTGATTGCCCGCTATCTCAGTATCGTTCTCTTTGTATTTCAGATACATTTCCATCAGAGTTTCTTATTGGACTTTGAAATTCCCGTTTATCCGGTCCCATAGTAATTATTTGTTTACTGTGATGATTTTAGCGCATATGATGCCATCACTTGTACACTTCTACAATTTTCGCATTTACCCCTTTTGTACTATCCCGGAAATATTTTGTACTCTTTTATCTGAGTTTTTATTACGTCAACTGTTTATCGGTGTTTGTGTTCTATCAGCAACCAAAGATGGGGTGGAACCCACAAAAACCTGTCTGTCGCGATGCGGGCATTCTCATTTTCATTACTGCGGTTACACATTCTGTCGTTCGCTAATTCACATGTGGAGATCTCTAGATTTACCAGATGCAAAAATGCGGAATATTTAAACGGAGGTTCACCATACGTCGAAAATGGAGAATGATGGTGTTTCTTACGCAGTTCTTTATGAAAAGGCAATGTTTGTCCCGAAATTGCCCGCTCGCATTCTCTTTGCTTTCTGGAGTTATTGGTTTATCCGCTCATAACCGCAATGGAAGTGTCCAACTTTTTATGCATCGTTCTTGATCAATCTTTGCAGTACGGGATTAGCGCGTAGTGTGTCTGCAGACTGACCCATGTCTCAGTTCACAGGTTACGTTTGCTAGGCCACGTACTTCGTATGCCAAAGGACGGTTTGCCTCCTAGTGCCTTCCTCTAATGGAGATGATTCAGGGACGGTTAGTTCATGACTTGGCAGCGAAGCATGAAGGTCCTTACTGGTCGTATCAGTTGCTTTGGTAACTGCCGTTTCATCGGATGGGGACCCTGACAGACATGGCCAGGTGACGCAGCCAATTGTGATCTTGTACTAAAGCCATCGCCCCTACTGCGTAGCTCTCAACCCCTGCGATACCTGACAGTGAACTAAATGGACTTTCGCCCCAACAAGTGGTTTCCTCGGTGAACAAATCTGTGACAGGTGGAGCCACTGCACTGACAAGATTTTTCGGATATGCAAGCTATCAATTTGGTTTGACGATTGTCCGTCGTCGCATTTACTGCCTCAATGAAGACATAACTCGAAATAAGTTGAATTATCACGGATCGATGCCGATCGTTCACAAGGCATGAACATAAACCGAGTGGGATTCCGTTCAGCGTTATAAATGTGTGCATTAGTCGACTTGGTCGTTAGTTGTTCCATCGCATTCCGGAAGATTCCTGCATTTTTAGGGGAATTCGGGAAATTCCACCCAAAGTTATCAGCAGTCAGTCAAACAATTGGACATCATCCTTAGCGTACGGGCTGTTTGTAGCTTGCTGATGAACAGTCTTCCAACAAGTTCGATCCAGAACATCGGGCTCTGTAAATTCTGTGCAGCACCAACTCACGCCTTTTTCATGGTATTCTGAGTGCCTGTCCAACAGCATTTCAAAGCGGTCTCTGTACCATGCATTCGAATTTCGGTTCGATCCAGTGTTTATCCCAAAGCACCGAAACGGCTCCCAAGTATTCGTACCATATCATGTATACGCCACTAATTGGCCAGGCTTGGGTCGATGTAGATCTCACAGATAATCCCATTCTGCTCCACATGAATGCGGTTTTTGGTCGCTTTATTTTCGTAATGTCAAACTGATAAACATGATCATTTTCCGCGGACAGGATGTTACTCCAAACCCATTCAATGGGTTTGTGACAGGACTGTCGGGCTACGCACAACCGAGCGGGCATTGTCACATCTTTACAGCGTGTTCTGGCCAACACTACGCATGCAATATCACTCTCATAACATCAAAATAAACTTGGTGACGGGTAAAAAGGCAGGAGAGAGAAATCCTATGTAAATACGTGTCCTATACGGTAAGACATTCAAGTGCATCACCGTCAACAGCAACACTGCCGACAAAAACGCACTTCACAAAATGTCTGCACTGGGAGTCATCGCACTTCGTTTCTGTCACACCAAATCCGAATTTACCTCAACAATCAGGGTAGATGTTTTCAGGACCAACGGTAAATGCCATGTGCAGACAACCATGAAGAAAATTCATTCAGAAACAATCTTACCTAGGGTTACCTTGTCACAAAAAGCTGACCCAGAAATCTTCCAGTTTTCGACTTTGAGTGGAAACACAAAGGCTGGTCATTTTTTACATGATGATACCATGACAGGAAAAATCATCTGATGTGAGTTATCGTCTATCTAGCGTGGGTATCGAAAGCACTGAAAGAGCTGCCAGAGCTCAAGAATTTCTTTCTCTTCCGTTTTGTTGCCAGCAGTTAATTAAAACACCCTTATAATTTCCTGCAATGTGTTGTCGCAGTGAAAACCCAATGACTCCGAGGCAAGTATACAATAATTATTTGGAATTCTCAGTTGTTTCCGTTAGCACTGATCAGTTGCCTCGGTTTGTAGTTTGTTAAGTCACGCCGATAATTTGCTGATTGCGAGGGCTGTAAATCAAGTGGAAAATACTCGGCTAACATCTGCAATGTTTACAGGCCCGCACAATGTTTCGGTACCCTCCTAAACTTAGTTTAGGAGAAAAGCCAGATCCGCTTTTTTAAGTGACTGACTGGCACAAACTGCCATACCCGGGCTGTGTTATACGTGGAGCAGTCTGGGTACCAAAAAGCTACTTTACCAGGAGTGTGGCAAAGAAATAAATACAATTACTCTGAATTGAGTACACAATAATAAAAAGGGTCGAATGGAACAGACTCACTAAGAATTGTTCTCTTTAAAGTAGTTCGTCGTTGGACCAGGCCAGTGAATAGATAATAATCCGGTCGTGGATGTCCAGGGATCTTCTTTCGGACAGCTGTCATATACAACAAACTCCGAAGACGGTCTGAAATGTTTTGACACCAGAGTTAGCACATGAAGCTCGCGAATGACCGCTGTAAGCGCGAGCGAAATGAGAAGAGAGTCGGAGCACGTGACCACGCCTGTATTGTATGTAAATTGTACAAATGCGCGTTTTTGTGGTTCTTGCGTATTCAAACAAAAAACGTTTCTGGAATTGATGAAATACGTAACGTTATAATGGAAGCAAAAGAAAGGTACAAAACGCCACAAATGTCACATACTGCACATGGTCCTACGTATCATACAAATGAAAAATCCTTTGACTCGAATTCCAAAATTGGGTTTAGGTATATGTCACAAATTGTCGCTCAGGTGTGACACCATTTCGGTGTCTAGTTGCCATGCCACCCGAAGGGCGCATGAGGGCTGAGATACTGCCAGGTTACCCAAGCGTAGACTGAGTCATTTAATTGCAGTTTGAAGCCTGTTCGTTTAGTACTTTCGCGCGGGCCTAGATGCATGTGTTCAACTCAGTGTTCTTTGAACAACAAGCAAAGAATGGAACACAAGCATATGGTTGTTGGTCTTTCCCGCATGGCCTACAACCGGTATTCAGCACTCCATAGTGCGACCCGATCGCGGTCCGAGAAAGACGGGCGTCCGGCATTTTTGGTCCAGCTTGTGAACTGTCTTGCAGTGAAGATGATTTCTGAATGGTTACAAATCGTCTCAAGGCAGCTTTGCATATTACTTATTCCTGTCTCGTTTGCAGCGCTATCGGGTGCTTGGTAAGTATCTAGTTATGGAGGTCTATGCATAGCGTAAACTAGTTCGCTATTAGCCGGTGTTCAGCGTGCCGATGAAGTGGGCATTCTGCAAACAAACGCTTGTGGTAATAACTTCACAATATAAAACTGCTTTGCCACCTGTATTATTGCCAGTATTGCTTGTTGTTTTTGCATTTCGTACCTGAATGTCTGGGGTTTCTCCAGTCAGTGGACGAGCCCAGTATGGTTACCCACTTTGCCATGGTCGGGTTGAAGAGAAACAGGGCTATAAACCAGCCGAAATACGAAGGGTCGCAATGCATCTCCACTTATACCACACTAGGCGGATCAATTCTGTGCGGACACCCAGTGTACAGGCTTTTGTTTATTATTGTGTCATCTTGGTGAATTACCGTAAGTTGGCGTGTTCTCAATGGGTTCATTCATTAGTCAGCGGAACTAATAGCTATCTTCGGAGGATCCGGCGGTCAGCCATGTTTTGAGTTTTGTTCTTTGGATTTGATTACTTTTTTCGACCGATCAGCAGATAATCTATTGGAAAAAGTTTGGAATCGATTGAGAAGTCATCGTTTCAGAAGAGTCTGGTAAGCAATCGGTAGTTTTCAACCGGGGAAATTTTTCCCTTTTGACACGAAAGCTTCACCAAGTCTAGTGAGAAGATCAACAAGTCGGCCAGGCTTTAAGGCGGCCAGAGAACTAGTCAGTAAGAATTCTTCACATTAGCACACTAGACTGGTGTTGAATGTCAGTTAAAGCGTCATATCGCTTAGTGCTTGTATGTGCTACGGCAATTTAGATTAAGTGCACCTCAGATTTATGCTACTTCTACTGCTGACTTAGCTTCCTGATAACCGCACATCACCATGTGTCAGCTCGATTGAGTTAAACCACTATCCATACACTTGCCAGTTCTACGCCTTCTATACTCTTAACACTGGGATGCTTGGCGATTTTGACCGCCTCGGCCATCAATCTCTGTGGCGTGGACCGTAGTCTCTGCCTCAAACATCAACATTTTCTAAGTCCATTTTATGGCCAGTGTCCAGTGCATGTTCCGCTAGATATTCATCCACGTTTCTCGGTGGCATGTTTACATTTCTTCTGTGCTTTCTGATTCTGAGGTGGAGCCCCCTGAACTTATTGTAGTGGTTGCATTTAATATTGTAGACAAAGTCTGTGGTTGGGTCCGCCGGGAGGCGATCCTTCAATTGCACCGGCGCATGGCGCAGAGTATTGCTCTTCTGGAACCCTACTTTAATGTTAGCAGTGTTTAGAATCTTTTGAATGACATCGGGTGTCCCTGGTTTATATGAGATCGCAACAGTCCGAAAACATTCCCTACTGTGTTTCTCCACCGGTGAAGGGAGCAATACAATTCGCCGCGAAGTCATTTATTAGCAAATACGAACTTAGCAGTTACAAGACATTGGCAGGAAAGTAAACATCTCATATGCACATACTCTGTAAAAACTGAAAATTCTCACTGGTCCTCTTGAACTTTCCTGGATATTCATTGACTATTACACAATAGTAAGCGAACAATGTAAAGCGGTTCCACAATTTCCGTGATAAACTTCGCCTTCCATCAGATGCGACCACTAACCATAGACTACTCGCATCTTTCATCATTAGTAACTTTCGTTATACACCTTTCCCTTTCAAGTGTCGTGTGCATGCCACCGGTTTTCCATTTGCCTCCGATAGGTTAGCCTCTGCAGCTTATCTGATCGGCACCTCTTCGGGTGTATCATGCCGATTCAGAAGCTGGGCGTCGTTTACTCTTTTCGATCCTCGACCGTCCTGAATTGAATAAACATTTCCTCGACGGTCGGGAACAAAATATGGGCCTTGCCCCCAATTGCCCAACTTCCGCGACCCCAGTCTACTCCTTCCAGGATTCTGATAGTCCTTCCATTTTACCTTTGCTCGTATGAGGAATGGTCGTGTCTTTATACCTGCCGTTTTCTGGCTAGTCCTTTCCTGAACGGCGGTCTCTGATACAGGGATATGCTTCATGGGTTGGGTTGCCCACGTCGTATCCCCTTTCTTCAGTTGGCACCACTTACAGGACACCACATAATCCATTAACTCTCTTTTCATCCCGGGCCAGTAGGCCCTCTTCCGAAGTAGGTCTTACGTCTTGGTTCACCGTGTGTGTCATCTAGTGGCATTCAACGATCAGCTTCCGTCTTAAGACCCGAGGTATCACGGGCAGCGCAGCATTCAAATCGATGGTGTTCCAGGATGTTATGTCAGCTTCACAGAGGCTCAGCCCATCGAAGTGATTCTGGAACTTCTCCATTTCTCTGTCACCCTCCCCGATCTCGATACTCCATCCGTCCTACAAGGCGGCTGCACCCTTCCGTAATACGGGATACTGCCGCCTCAGTTGCAACAACCCTTAGGGATCCAGTTGGACGACGAGGCTATTAGCGCCGATCATGATCATCTGGACTATATCTCTAGTCTCTGGTATTGGCAGCCAATTAGACAGGTGGTTCTCTTCCCCTAACACGTGCCGGATCGTAAAGGCGTACTCATGTAACCGGAGTGCCCAGCGCGAGCTTTCTGCGAGGATCTCGGGTGGTCTTGATCCACTCGATGGGTTTGTTATCGGTCCCGACGTGAAATCTTTGTCCCAGCAAGTATGGCCTCCAAATAGCTGAGTACTTCAGATCAACTTTGGTCAGAACACGACTGCAACATTCGATGACCCCATTCCTCTGCTTCAGGACTGCATTAGCGTCCGTTGCACCAGAAAACATCCCTCCAACCCGGGGCAGTTTGAGGGGCCGTGGCTGATCCAGAATCCGTGTTTTGACAGGTCCGAAGGCCTCATGCGCTATTCTTGTCCACTCGAACCTCCGATTTTTGTGCAGCAACCGTGTTGAAATCCTTGAAAAACCGACTTTAGTATAACGCTCGTCCGAGAAACTGTCGAATGAACCGTTTAAAATTGAGAAATGCACAGTCCTTGATCTTTGCCAGTTTTTCTGACAGTGGGCTAACCTCTCCGTGACCCACTTTATGCCCGAGCAGTGTCACTGAACTCTGGGCGAGCCGTGTCTAGGCTTCATTCATCCGCAAGCCAGCCTCCCGGATACGCTTCGATACGGCCTTCAAGTGAAATGCATGCACTGGTTCCGAATTGCTATGCAAACTGATATCGTCTCCGTACACGGCAACATTCTGTAGTCCCTTCGTTAAACGAAGCATCAAGCGCCGGAATTTGAAAGTTTTCCCGACAAACCAAATGGCGTCCGTCTAAATTGGCAGTCGGTGTCCCCGACCGTGAACACTGGTTTCTCCTGGTCTCCTGGCTAGATAGCTGGTTGCCTGCCGCGTCCTAGACGCACACCCAAAATTTCTCTGAAACCGTGGTTCGAAAAAGGGAAACTTTGACATAACGTTTTAGCATTTGATAGTGATTATTCTGGCCCTTAAGATCTTCCCACGCGGGCCCAGTTTGTTGGAAGTTGTTCAAACATACTCTAGGCCCATTGTGGGCGCGGAATTAATATTCTAATGGTTGCCAATGGCTTCGCATGGGCATGCAATTCATGCACAAGCCAGAATTCTGATCGGTTTGTNGGATTGCTCGGGATAAATGCTACAACCAGGGCAAGCTAAGGCCGGAAACACGCGTCCGACAAAAGTTACGTCCATTTTTGTTTTCCCTTCCTGCATTGCAGAAGGTAGAGATGAACCCCGGTTTTTAAGTATCCTATGACGAAAATCTTGTCGATCTGGCATATGCAGACACCTTTTCCCTCTTCGAAGAGGAGGAAAAAGCGCAGTTATTTTTGGATGAACTGACCAAAGTCATCCCGTTCTTTGGTATGCACTTTGCACCCACAAAGTGTAAGGTTATAATAATGTTTATCCCCAACTGGTGGGTGACATACCGTCCTGCATGATCATAAACTTACAGTCAGAATAAAGCAAGAGGTTGCTTGTAGTTGCAGGTAATGGAACAAGTGGGCGATAGGGTACGGCCAAGAGGAAGAAGGGAATAGTTGCGGGTGTGCTATCAAACTGGGTATGGCAGTGCCACGCCATCATTGCACAGACATACTTAGGTTTCTGGACAGCCCCGTAACGGACGTCAAGTCTGAGGTGATCAGGCTGGGATGTACAATCCTGTGAGCAGCGGAATATTTTTGGTTGGCCGAGGAAATCCGCAGAGATAGAACAAAGCCGGTGTAAGATCGCAGGCATTTTTCTAGTCTAGATCAGTAAAGTCTGGTTAGTTTGAGGAGAGATCACATAGGATAATGTGCATTATTAGAGAGGAAAACTTAACGTTTACCACAATTGAGGTGGTGACAATAAGGCATTAATTGAGGCTGGATAGGGATAGATTTGTACTTAGTAGACTAGCGCTCAAGCACGGGTTGAGTTTTTTAATATATGCCATTGTAGAACGAGAGATCTAGAGCAAACCGGTATAAGCGCGCAGAGAGGTAGTGTGCTTTTCATATACATTCGAAGTTGTATTCGTTTGGATTGTGGTTTGACAAGTGAGGTCAATGCTTCGCGGTTGCTAATTTGAAAAACCTACGGCGTCAAAGGGATATGTCTCTGAATAGCAAGGAACTTGTGTATCAGGCCGCAGTGCGGGCTGTTTTGTTGTATGGCTGTGAGAATTGGCCTTTTCGAGTAGCGGAAATAAGAGGTCTTCAGCTGTTTGACAACCGCTGTCTCAGAACCATAGCTCGTGTGGGTCGGTGTCAGCGAATCCGTAAGGTTACAGTTAGATAGATTTTCCGGTTGTGCACCGGGGTTTCCATTGAAGAATGTGTCCTTGCAGTCTCCAGCTGTTTTAGTAGCTCACTTATTCGGATATAGTAGACATGATGTTGGAAGTGAAGGTGGGTTGCAATACTTCGACATGAGCGATGAGTTGGATGAGGCCCAGAAAGGAGCCCTTTTCTGGTGAGACTGTTTCTATGGTTAAGTATGGGATGGTTACAAGTTTAGATGAGGAAGATGGAGCTGTCGATTTGATTAAGCTACGTTGTATCGGTATCAGAAAGCAGAAGTGGAGTGAAGTTGAGATTTAGTGCTCTAACTGAAAGGAATTTGATACCAAGCACCCGCCCACTCGTTAGATCTTTGCTACGGCTGCATCCATGGGTGCACGTTTGGGAACACATGTGGTCCTTGGATCCTAGGTCTCAATTCTATACCACTTGGTCTTACGACTGACAAGTATATACCCCTCCTTAGCTTTAACTTCGCTGCGCCCAACACTGCATATGGTTGCCGAATCCCGCTATCGAATCATCGATGTACACACGGCTCCCTCATTATCGCCAATGGGACTAGTTGAGTAAGTAGTGAGTTTGCCTTTATAACAGTGAGACTCCAGCTTCAGCGTGGACACCGAAATTCCTTGGGCGAATTCCTTGGGACCAAATTCCTTCGTCTGAAGACCTCTGAGGAAATACAATTCAACCAACTCGACAACCGGAAGCACAAGCAAAACAATCACACTGCCGTACATCAAAAACATTTCGGAGACGACCGCAAAGATATTACGACGGCATGCCATAAGAGTTGTCCACAGGCCGACTGATACGCTGCGAAGGGCACTATCAAAACCAAAGGGGATAACTAATGCGATGGATAAGACAAATGTAACCTACAAAATTCAATACAAGAACTGTGAGAAACACCACGTGGGACAAACAGGGAGGAAACTGTCAACCAGAGTCAACGAACACAAGCTCGCTACCAGGAGACACGACCAACTCTCGCTCATCTCTGCACACCAAAATGGAGAAGGACACAAATTCGATTAGAATAACGTCAGCATACTGGACCAGGCAAGAACAAAGAAAGAACGNCATATAGGCACTGGCCTAGCAGTTACAAAACGTAGACAAGGTAGGTGATATCGCGTACAATTATGAGTACGACGTCCGTCGTTCGCCTTTAGATTAGGTTTGTGTGCATAGTTGGCCATTGGATTAATTTGCCGTGCATAGGTGAGGCCTCATAATCAGCGTTGCACATAGACATGAGCCTAATAGTTACAATAAGTATTCGAGATGAATGACAACGAGCACAGTCATGAGTATGAAGGGCCGTCGTTGGCCATTGGATTAGGTTGCCGTGCAAAGGTGAGGCCTCATAATCAGCGTCGCACATAGACACGGACCCATCAGTTACGATAAGTAGCCGAAGTGAGTGAAAAGGGCCTTCGTTATCATGGTCACCGGCAATGGATGCATTTAGTTGCCACTATTAAGTCTGTGCTTTGTGGCGTATTTCACTTATGGAGCGTAATATTCCTAATACGAATGATATCACTGTGTTGGTAATTTACCTGCAGCCATCTCGTGACGCTGCATTGTCCACAGACTAGTTATGCATATCTGGGAAAGAGGATCATCCACAGAGATGTTCCTCACATTGCCACTGCACAATTCATGCAGTTGCCTAGCAGCGTCCTACTCGATCGAAGCTGATCTCCATGTGTCGTGAGGAAGTTCGCTGAACACATCATCTCATTTGTTAAATCTGAAAAGTATAAAGCAAACAAACGTCAACGACGGATTTTCCTGGGTGGAATTTGAATTTGATATTCTGCAGATGTTACTTCGTTCTTAAAGAACACCGAAGAACGCCAAAAGACGCTAAAGTGGTATTTCGTGTTATATCCCTCGCAAACCGGTAGCAAAGTGCGAATCAGTGATGGTCCGTGACCTTGAAATTTTGCTCACTTAAACAAACTGCTATGAGTGAAGTATTACCGAAAAGTGCAAATGGATTAGACTAACTCCCCGATAAAGTCACAACTTCGAAAACCCTGTAGTTTCGGCGAAAATAATTTGGGTGTGCTTCTAGTCAGCGGCCTAGTTGCTAGCATCCGGAACGAAAATCAAACGCCGCGGAATATCGGGAATGCTGGAGCGAACCGGAAATCCACGCAAAATTGGTATTTCCCGTCCATCTTGTTTGCCAGCACCACTGGGAAGCTGTATACGCTGTCGGTTTCCTCGATTATGCCATTCTCCAACATCTCTTGGACCTGTTTATGGATCTCCTCCCGTAGATGGGGCGGCAGCTGACGAAGGCCGTAAGGTGGAAGGCAGTTGGACCAGAGAGATGGAGATTTCGTGTTCAATCCACGAGCAGAGGCCAAACAGATCCTCGTCGCCTGTGAACAGTTCGGAGTACGCCTCGTCCACAGAATGTACTGACGGCACATTACAAGACGGAGCCCTCGGACAGGCCCTTCGCTCATGGCAGGGCTTGGTAACCTTCAAGGTTTGTCATCAATTCTTCCCACTTTAGATCAACCATGGATTCCGCGCTCTCGAGAAGGTCTGCTCCTAAGATGGTCTGCCCTATATCTGGTCTGATCAAGACTCATGCTGCGCCGAAAATTCACATAAGTTGACAATCCGTCAATTTTCAGTGGGTATCAACCCATTGCCTTCACGGCTAGCGTACATGGTTTGAATTAAACTTCTTTTCCTCTCTGCTCCAGTGATACCCCCGCTGCTGTATCAGTTAGGCACAGCTCCCTCTCCCCCTCTAACTATATAACGACCCGTACCGTAGCCTGTGTCACAGCACTAGTCGAAACCCACCCGGGAAAATAGAAGTAATCCAAGGCGCTATTATTTACGAGTGGTCGGTTAAGGCGATATTGATTCATCCAGTGGCTAGGCATGCCACAGTTGTAGTACTGGCTCGTTCAAACACACTTCCACAATTCTGTCTTGATGGCTGAAAGCCATTCGGTCAGTTGGCCCACTCTGTTCTTCAGGTCCTCCACTGGTGAATCATCCCTCTTCTACTGCGACTGCACCGTGGCCATCGACACCTCAGCCGATTGGCTTGTCAGATGAACCAGCTCCTCCACACTCAACTGGGCACAAATCACCTGCTGCACACCTTCGACGAAAAGTTCGGACGGTATCCTCTGGCGCGACACTACATCCCGTCCGAGCATGGCATGATCCAACCAACACTATCGGGTAGCCGCCTTGAAGAGCCTCATAGCCCCTGGCGGTCGACCAATGTGTTGAACTCTACTACAAAGCCTTCCTTTGCAGCGCTCCAGTCCATATTCCAAGGGCCATTTCTTGACGCATCCAGGGACCCTTCACCCGGCCTCCCAGGAGGGTCTTCAGTGCCACCAAATCAACCCGGTCGGTCTCCAATCCAGCCGCCTCTGCAACATCCTCGAAATCCGCCGGGAAAGTCCGCACATCCCTATCCTCCAAAGGTTGCAACCACGGGATCATCATCCGTATCCCGGTGGCGGCACCAAATGAAAGGAGGAAGCCCTCCGCCGCCT
>SJOL01007890.1:362168-397588 GCA_004794785.1 Opisthorchis felineus | reverse complement strand
TATAATGCTGCATCCGTTCTTTCCATATTCCGGCTTCTCGTCTTGGCCTGCTGTTGAGCATGCGGTTGAAAAACATGCTCTTTAATGCCGACATAAACCGGAGGAAATCATCAAGTTCCGATGAACTATCAGTCTGTGTGCCTGATATCTCTCGTCAATGAAATCGCGATGAAAAACTATTGAGTAGGCCCCGCGACTACGCCTTAAGAGTTTAAGATACCGCTCCCTCTCTTAACACGGCCAACAGGAACATCTTTGTGTTTCTCAAGTTTGCGTTGTGCCGGGAGTAAGTGAAACGACATCCCGGCAGTGATCACTAAGACTCTGGCTCAGTTAGGGTATCTCTGTTTCCTTCCAGTCATCAGAGTAGAGACTGAGACCTGCACGGTTTTAATGGGATAAAATCGCCCCATTTTGATTCCTTCCGAGATTTGCTTTAAGTCTGCCTAAAATATTCGTTGGTGCTGTCAGTTCACCTTCCTCCCTGCAGTTGTCCTTTGGGGCATATCATCAACGGGGGGCTGCTGAGCCTTTTATTAGAAGCCGGAAGCTTTCCGGGGTTCTATCGATAGGTGCTTTTGATATAGGTGGCCGATCCAACGGACTTTTCATCAAGTGGTCAACAGCCGCTGGCAGGACAGCCCTGACCGTGTCGCAAAATGCACTGGATAGTACGATAGGTTTCGTGGTGATTTCCAGGCTTGCAGCGTTGAAGTGGTGTTTCACAAACCTTTTGGACTCACGACGAGGTTGATAGACAGAACTTAAGAGCGTAGACTGGCCCAGGTGGCAGTATGCCACACAGCCAAATAGCGTCCGCCTTCTCCGGAAGTCTCGGACTTGGCTGACAGGATAGAGGCTTTTGGCCAGGCTTTACGGAATGCGTTCGTTCTCGTCATTAAGTGGTTTTTGTTCACACGGAAGATGAAGCCAAATAGGGCGTTGCACCGCTCTTTAATATTTCAACCTTGGGCAGCAGGTTTGCCGGTGCGATGTCACACATAAAAGACATCGAAAAGTCATTTGAATTGGGCATTAAACGTTATCTTGACAACTGTCTAAAGCCCATTCTTAGTACCAGTTAAACTAAATAAAAAATGAACTTGTGCACTCAGACATAGTGCTTGCGCCTTGTTATAACGGGGACAACAGTAAAAGCCTGATCCACAAGCCCCTGGACACAATAGGCACACTTAAGCCTGTAACCTTCTGCACCCCATTCTCAAGGACGTTCAGATGCTGCAACAAAATTTATCCATGCGAATTTTGAATAAGATTTACTCGTCAGTGTGTGACTGAATGTCATCAGCTGAACCCCACAAGCAAAGTTGGTCTCATGTATTTTCGTGTGGTTCTTCCTCTCTCTCCCATCAACGCCAAAAATAAAACCTGCAGCCACCCGTGGTTGTCGCACACGCTCAACTTACGGAGTAAGAAGAATTACTGCATGGAACCTAAGAAAGTTGAGCGTAGGTGGTTTGTTGGAGAATGCACAGGCCACGATAATATCATCCACTATCAAAAAATAACGGACAACATCGAAGAATAGTTTTCGTGACAGAGACAAAAAGAACTGATTCTTTCCGCACAGGCGAGGCCAAAGGGCCTTCTACAATGGGACCATCGCAAGCCCGCAGGCACCAAATTTGCTTTTGGCGGCAGCAATAGTACTGTCCGTGTCACCTATGCAAGAAGCAAGTTCACTTTGCTAGTCACCTAGACGAAGAGATAACTGTCGCAACCAGGAAAAGTGCCTCATTTTTATCAAGCTTTACCGGATAATCATTTGGTCTCAGCGCAATTTTTAACCGCCCCGTCTAGCAGGGATGCTTAGATTTTGGAAGACACCCGCCGCTCAGTATTCGCACAATGGAATCGATTTCTCGAAAGCTACGACCTTTTCAGGGTTGTCGCTTCTTAGTGCAGAATGTCTATGTATAATGTACATTTACACGCATTATGCGAAGTACCCACACCGGTGATTTGTTTAAGTGGGCGAATCTTTAAGGTCCTTAAACATCACCGACTGTGACTACATTGCCTAATGTGATAAGAGGTCGCGAATTGCAGAAAAGATTATTCGCTTACAGTGGACAGTTTTTTAAGATATTTTTACAGCTGAAATAATTCGCTGAACGTACTAGGCTCTACATGGCCCTTGTGGACGCAAAATATGCGGAGATGCCATTCCTGTACACAATTTTTGCCCGATAATTACTGCAACCAGTGTAACTTGCGTAAGCCGCGATCATTATTGGCGAGAAATCGTTCGAGTTTGTTCCTAAATAGCAGAGTGTTCCATTATGCCTCGCGAAGTGTGCCAGGAAGATCATGATGTTGATCAATTAGCCACATGAAATCTACGTCAATCATAGCGGACAGCTAAACGAACCTGGCTGACGCACACGATGTCTAATCAGCTGGCCGGAGCGAGCCCGTCCAACTCCACCGGAGAAAAGGTCCAAAGTAGACGACATAAAAAGGTTAGCTGTATTGGTCATTTGACGAGTACATATGTCCTGCCAGGAGGCGCATGGACTTCTTCGTGCGGGTGTACATTTGGCCGTTTGCGTCCTAAAATGAGAGGACGATATACGTTTGGTAATCGAAATATCACCATGGGGCAGGCGGCTGAAAAACTGGGAGGAATACTTACCCTAAAGTGGGTGCACTTTAGCGGCTATAATATCGTACAGGCTTGTTCACAGGATGCCATCTTTAGTGGCTATTTCCCATAACTGCTTACTGTATCCATCAATAAATACGAGACTTACATGAAATGCATGATATCTCAATAACAGACAAATTGTTTGCAGCTGATGAGTTACACGAAGTCATCTTCATCTCCTTTATCTAGCTGGCGCTCTGAAGCGTTAGTCGTACTGGTCAGATAATAACTCACGGCTTTCGAGGAGTTCCTCCTCGGACCCGAAAACACGGACACACAGACTTTCGGGACACACTATGCTGGGTTTCTGTGCTTCGGTCCAAATCAACATCACACTATGGCCCCTTTGCGGACCGGGTTGCAGGCACACCTTTACGTACCGGGGGCTAAGAACGGAAAGTAAATAATTCTTCTGTGAACTTACCTTTGGGACAAGCCTGAAGGGCATCACCGCACAGCGGGCAAGGTTCGCCATCAAAGCAATCGACGTGATATGATACACGATCAGTTGCACACCAGCGGTCACTGATAGTAGTCGGCCGGTCACAGAGCACACAAAAGCCCAAGTCTGTGTCCCTAGACCGCCATCTGGGTTGAGGTGCATAATCCTCAACCACCAAGGACAGGCCGCCGGTTGCAGACTTTGGGCCTTGACGCAGCAAGATACGCCTGTGAGCAATGAATTGCTTAAAGATGGATTTGGCCCTTATGGATTCCATCTTCTGAAGCCTATCCACCGCTCTGTTTAGTTGTTTACGAAGGCCGTCCAAAGCTTGGGAACTAGTGTAAGGGTACACCTGTTTGCGGTAGGTCGTAATCCGACAGCCACTGTTGGTGGATTGAGAAGCAAGCTAAGAATAAATCTATGAAAAATATGTATTACTGCTTGGAACCCACCGAACTCTAACTACAGAGAACAAATGTATGCAGGGAAGCCACATCGCCTGGTAGAAGGGGCAAATGCACTCTCCAGCACCCTGTGCGCACCTAGGTGTTTGCACCAGAAGCTATAAGTTAGTTAACGTAGGTTAACCTCACCTTGTTAGTTCCAATACTATCAAGGCGCAGCCTTGGTGGTCGCGGCCCCAAGTGCCTCAAAACGAGAGAACAGGCATACGCAGTCATTCGACAGATCGCGTGCAGAAAGTGGCTATCACCATCCACTATTTGCCGTCGGTCACAATGATACGACATATGCATCCCGAATTCTCGCATGAGCCACTCGGCCTACCCGGACACCCTCTGAATGCCATTCTCCAGTGCGTTGGAGTGATGCCGTTCACATTTTCCAGACGGCTGTTGGTCACATTACCAAAGTGAACTATTCCGGAATGTGCGTGTGCGGCCAATTTTCGGGTGATGTACAACCAGCGGGCCATTAGATAAGATACAAATCGTGGGTCCGTGTGACGCAGAAGCCCCAGATCTTGCCAGACTCTATGTGCTTGTGTTACGATAAACAAAAAACCTACTGTACGGCGTTGTCCAGGCGAGCCATGCGGTGGAATATGTGCCGGCTGTTCGCGGAGTGTATCTATGACCAAAAAAACGACAAGAACACAACCGACCCGGGAAACTTGTGCAAAAGTCTCGATCCTGTGTATCAGTCCGTGAATCCGTGAATCCGTGAATACCTGGATATTACATGATAAACACGCGCTTCCTGATAGCCTTTCTGATATGGAAACGGCACAGAATTACATCGCAGCCGAACACTACCCCAGCAACTTGCATTTGCGCCGCCAACTTGTCCATAACGAAAGTATTAGCTGCTTACCTCTCTCCTATCATTTGCCTGAAAAGGAAAAACAGTTTACGCATAGGAGCAAACTGTTCACTATCCACGAAGGCATACATAACAGGATGACCGGTACCCATGCCGTCCGTTATCAGGAAAGTATACAGCTTGTATCTACAGGCCAAAAATTAGGTGCTTTGAAAAGAATTAACCCAAAAGGGTTTGTCGCCTGCGTTTTGTTTACATTAACTACATATGGAAAGCTTCGGAACAACGCTATCTGCTGCCATCGGGAGAAGCGTGTGTGGCTATAATGACCCTCCTCTGACCGCTATATTCCGTTGCCCCCATGTTCTGCCAGGACCGAAGGCATATTATCTGCCACAATAAAACGCAACTATGTGGCACCTACTCAACATAGCCCGTCGGCACTTCCGGCGGTAGTTGTATATATCCTGAGTAGCAAGGATGTTGCCGAACTCATCGGCCACAAACTGCCACACCTCACGCGAAGGCGTTCCATACTTCAGAAGGGCCCTGCAGGCGCCCTACTCGTCTTCGGTTAACCGTCGATTAACCGGAAGCCGATCGTACAAAAACTTTGACAACTTATGGTTGTGCTCAAGAAAATAATAGGTGACTTGCTTCCGTAGACATGACCGAACTGTACAGCCGGTGCTTCGCGTGCTATTTTTTATTACAAAATAGGCTCGGCTTACTAGCTTCTTCGGATTCCCCAACTTGTCGTCGGTCTTTGAGGTCGCCTGCTGCGCTTGTAGTAAACCCATTCGTAACGCAGAACAGCGTTGGAGTTTTGGTTACTGGAGGAACGCACAAATACCAAATAATTATCCTTCATGTATTGATTTAACGCCTTCTCAAATGCCGTGCAGGATGAAAAGGATACAGCCCCAAATTTCCCAACAAACGCGTGTGAGGCCACTTCTGAAGCCATAGCACAGCAAGTTGAAAGTCGAATGTGCGCCAAAAATTTCGAACAGAGATCATTTAAAACAAATTGCGTGAAAATGAAGGCAGATTAGTGTGATTTTTGGTCTGAGCACATATGCAACAAATGCAGCACTTTGGCGTAAAGTTTTATTCCACCCACAAAGGCTTTGCAGGAAAAAGCATTGTGCGTCCAAGGCGCGGCGAGAAACCCCTAGGACATCTTTGAGCGAATTCACTAGCGCGGATATTATTCTTAAGCAGCGGGATCCTTATTGGGAACGAAAAGCCTAATTAACATGAAAAACGCCGCGTGGGTGCGAAAAGCACCTCTGGCTTGCAAGGGTATAACGTGAAGCTGAGATACCTAGAGTCAAACCCTTTCTCTCCACAAAAGCAGACGTTTCTTCCGCCGAAACGGTGAATTACAGCCCGCCGGATATTGTACGAAGAAATAACAGAGGCTTCACTTTGCTAGTAAGGATGAGGGGTCGTCTGTTGCACCAGGAGCAGTAGTGCCCAAGTCCCGAGCGCAGTTAAAATACGTACCGCATAGTCCGATTGCCGGCTTGGCCCCTTTTCGTTTAGATGTTACGCCGGCCAACCGGAAATTGATATGACCCATACAACGTAGATTCAGCACTAACAATCTCTGATTTCCCAACTTGAAATCAAAATAGCAAATCTCCACGCCATATTGTCTCCAAAATTGGTTGCTAGTTTATCCGGCGGGGAAACTTGAGCGCCAGATCGCTTGCCGCCGGCCTGCGGCCCGCACCCGGTCTCCCTGGTAGTTAACTTGAAGCGTCACTTTATGATAAGCTTGGATAAGACGCATCAACTTCATTAAACTGACTGGCAATCCCTCATTCGGCTCATAAGGCGCGTGTCATTTCCCGACTTTTTTCGCTGAGACTTACAAGCATGCACTTCACATTAGTTGTTGCCGAAAATTAACTGCTATCGGGAAGGTCAGATTCCTGAAAGCAACCACCGAGTGCCCTAAATCTACCGAAACCCTCAGCTTCACTAGATGCTGACGTCAGACAACGCCAGCTCATTATGTAGCGAGTCACAGACTTATATCAAGCCAGACAGTGTGCGTTAGCGTTGGACGAAGCTCAGACAGTTTCCTTCCCATAAATAGCTTTGGGCCGTTGCATTTTTGCACTTGCACGCACTCACGCTCTCGCACTCGCTTGTCTGGAATAAAGCTGTTGTGTTCTCTTCCGTGAGTCTTTTTCCGGCACTAGGCACAGGAGCGGGGTCAGCAGCAGACATAACAGGTTGGCGACGCTCGAACCCACGGAACTATGACAATAACTGCTGAGGCGTTGAAGGGAATTCTGCTGCAACAACAAAATCAGTCTGAAGCGGCGCAATTACGTCTGGTGGAAACATGGACGCAGCAACTTAAAATTCATCCACCAAATTCCGCTCCAGATGCAAATCCAGTCGACTCGATTGCCGAAGGCAACAGGGAGTTCCTATATGATCCTGATGCCGGCCTCACCTTCGATTCCTGGTTCAAACGTCACGGAGCTGTTTTCAAAGTCGAAATGAAGCCCAGAGATGATGCCTGGAGGGTACGCTTATTACTCAGAAAGCTTGGCACAACGGAACACACACGGTTTTCCAACTTTATCCTGCCTAAGAACACGTGAGATCTCAGTTTTGACAAAACCGTGCCGCAACTCTCAACAATTTTCGGTGAGAGTTCATCCTTGTTTAATATTCGCTACCAATGTGTGAAACTGGGCGAAATAGGAATCCGAAGATTACATCACTTATGCCGGTAGAGTCAACTTTGACTGCAAACAATTCAAGTTATCTACCATGACGAAAGACCATTTCAAGTGTCTTATTTTCATATGTGGTCTTCAGTCGCATTCAGACAGTGATGTCAGAGTGAGACTATTGAACAAGATTGAACAACCTCCCGAAATAACGCTGCAGTCCACTACCCATGAGTGCCAGCGCCCTTTGAATCTTAAACACGACACGGCCATGTTGGAGGGACCCTTATCCAACACCGCTTTCAACCTTGCCAAGATGACATCGAGGCAACCTTCCGTGGTGACAAATTCGAACGGAGCAAAACCCGTTGAGCATGCTGGCAATGCGGCGAATTGCATTTTGTGCGATTGTGTCCGCATGAAAATCACAAATGTTCAGTGTGCAATCGACGTGAGCACAAGGAAAGCCAGTGCCGGACGCGGAAAGCTAGCCAAAGACGCGGCCAAACCCGGAGGTCGCAAAGCAGACGGAGCCAGTCAGAACCCCGTTTTAACGCAATACTTGGAACATTGATAACCAGATTGATGTTCGTCGCAAGTACGTTACAATCAGAGCAAACGGACGCACAATTCGATCGCAGCCTGACACGGCTTCCGATATTACGATTGTTTCCCGGTGCACCTGGAGAAAATCGGATCACTGAAACTCAGACAGACAATGAACACTGCCAGAAATGCTGCAGGTGCTAAAGCTTCCGCTACTTGGTGAATTAGATTGTGAGATGGAGATAGCAGGCCACCGTGATTGTGGTATTGTCTATCTTGCTGCTTGTGAGCTTAATCTCCTGGGCATAGACTGGATCGATCGCTTGCATCTTTCAACATTGTCAATCGACAACTTTTGCATATCAGAACCAACCCAAATCTTGAGACTATTTGGGGCGAGTAGCCCAGTCAATGCCGCGATCCTACGACTACAACTGAAATATGATAACGTTTTCGGCGAAGTTCTTGGATGTTGCTCGAAAGCAAAAGCGGTGCTTCCTCTGCGCCCGGACCTCCAGTCAGTTTTTCGACCCAAAAGGCCAGTGCTGTACGCGGTCTTACCAATCCTCGGTGCCGAACTCAAACGCCCTGAAGATGCCGGAGTCCTGAAACCGGCGAGTTACTCTTCATGAGCTGCACTAATCGTGGTTGTCAAAAAGCCAAAGGGTGCCGTGTGTATCTGTGCCGATTATTCTACAGGTTTGAATAATGCCTTGGACAGTCATCACTATCCATTGCCGTTACCTGACGATATTTTTGCCAGGATGAACGGTGGCACGCATTTTGCAAATTTGGACCTTTCAGGAGCCCACCTGCAAGTTGAAGTCGCAGAGGAATCCAGACAGCTTCTGACGATTAATACGCACCGTGGCCAATTCCAGTACACTCGGTTGCCATTAGGAGTGACAACTGCGCCATCCGCCTTCCAGCAGATTATGAACACGATGCTGTGTGGTCTGACCGGAGTTGTCGCATACCTTGACGACATCATCGTCGTGGGGGCCACTAAAGAAGACTTTCTGTCCCGATTGGGCGCTGTCCTTCAGCGAATAAATGATTATGGGTTCCGGCTCCCGCACTCGCTTGCTTGAAATAAAGCTGTTGTGTTCCCTTCCGTGAGTCTTTTTCCGTCACTAGGCACTGGAGCGCGGTCAGCAGAAGACATAACAACTACCTTCCCTGGATGAAGCGCCACCAAAACCGCTCACTCTTTGTGTACATCCCTGATTTGTCTACACGTAACGGTTCCCCAGAACGCTGCCTCTGATCTGGTCTCTCAACCAGGCAAGTCGACTGCCTGTTTTTCATCCGGAATTTTTATCGATGAGGTAGGCAAAGTATTTTGTTTTCTACTAGAACCATGTTTTATTGCAGCACAAAACTGCCTGCTCGGGTCTGTTGTTAAACTCGACTAGCGTTCCGTTTCACACCAAAGCCAATGTGCAACCAGTTAGCCGGTTTTCAGGGCGCAAAGTATACTTAAAACGGCAGCCGTTTAAGACACACATGCTCCGGCGCCGAGCAATGAATTTTAATATAGTTAAAAAGTTGATGTTGCTGTTTGCGTTTTCTTTCGAATGTTTTTTGAAATGCTACCCACAGGATTCATAAATCGATTTGTCGTTTGTTGATTCAGCTCGTGATTTGGCGCGCCACACGCTGTCTCCTAGTCAGTTGATATCCCTAATCTATTTCAGGAGTGAACGGCTTTGTAATAATAAGCTGGTAGCACAGCCAGCTATTTGAGCAGCTAACAATTAATCATATAGACCCGGCGCATTCCTCCGCAGGCCTATAAAGAGTGTCTTTTAAATTTAACCCTGTTATGCGTATCCATGTCGCCTGATGAACACTCGTTTACATTTTAAAATCGGTGATAACCTCCTCATATGCACGACGTGGAACGTGCCAGAGTATTTCATTACTATAGCAACTTTTTTGTTGATGTGTCCACCGAACCTACTGTTTTCTGTTTTTGATTACCCAGACATGCTGCATCCCATGTAATTTTATACGGCCAAGGGAATCAAATACATCAGTCGGCCTAAATGATAGCGTTTGCATATGGGAAGATCACTTGCGTCATATAAACTACTTGTAGAAAAAGTACTCACTTCACCACCAGTCCTCGAGTTTCAGAAGGCCTGGTTTCAACCGAATAGGCCGCAAGGTCTATAGTGGTAAGGCACCACAGAAAACTGCGGTCTGTAGACTATCGACATTTGAATAATTACCTTTGGTTTATTTACTGTAGATATCCAGCCACAGATGAACACTAGTCGACAAAACAGCGTAAGGACTATATATCTACCTGAGTATATATGCACCGCATACGGTAGTATATCATGAGTATATCCACTGTCCAGCACTCGATGCAAGTGGCAGATGTCCGTACATATGAATATTCCCGCAGGGTTTCCGCATAAACAATGTGCGCTAAACGAGACTATAAGACCCGGGCGGCTAAGGATCGGACGATTGCGGCTATCAGAGTATACACAGTTCTCAGCCAGTAAACAATAGGAAAAGACAGACGAGGGCAGCAGGTGATGTATTGAGAACTGACAGGAAATGGTTCCACAGACATACGGGTTAGTAAGCATCGTGAATTAGGCAAACGTACAGTCAATAATGGCGCAATCAGCAGGAGCAGAAAATAGTCAGTGAAGCAGCAAGGACTTTCCAGAAGCAGCAGCAAGTAAGCACCAAACGATGTACAAAAGTACAGATACGTGTAGTCTGTCAGTGTGAGTTGGCCGTATAGAGAGATAAGGGCGCAGAAACAACCAATACGTTCGGGATGTAGGGGACTGTCTTTCGTTGACGGCGCGATGCGACAGCTCGTGTCACGTGACAAATCAGATAGCGCGGTTAGGTCCGTTTAAAACAAATCTCACCAAAAGCTATATGGCAGGTGCGATATATAGGTAATATAAAAATAGGGTCCTCCGGGTTTCCAGCTGATGTAGTGGGCAAGACGTTCGCCCATCATCCGAGAAGATCTGGGCTCGATACCCGGTTGGCCCGTTTTTCTGTCAGAGTGGACGCTCAAAAATAGGTAGAATTGAGACGAACTCGCAGGCAATGACGGACGGGCAACAAAATATCGACATCGGTTACTGAAGATTAAACAGACCTTAAGTAGGGGCAAAAGAGCGGGAAAACGAGCAGCAAGGAAACAAACCGGCGTTATAATAAACGGGCGCAAGTCACATTACTCATGAGTGGTCAGAACGCAAAAGAAAATGACCGCTGTTCATCGTTGATTCACAGGAAAAATCAACAGGGCACTAAAATAAAATTACCAGAACAATCACCACGTCCAAATGCTGCTCATGCATATGTGAATGGTCTTCTGCCGTTGCGCGATGGGCTGATATGCTTTCCGGTAGCCTGTGCAAGTTTTCCGGGTCAAATGTTACAGGTCTAACTGCATACCAGGTTATTCTTTTAGCAATTTAACGGCAATTTGGATTTAAAAAGCCGCCACCCACAAATGAGCGGATTATGCATCTTCTGGTTGTGTGTGGCGCAGGCAAAGAAATTGGGTAATAATATTTTCCCACTGCATTCAGCAGCTTAACGGTATCAGTTCCGCAGCATATGCATGGCACGAAAGGCTGAGTTGAACGATCAATTTATTTTCCATACATTTTTGTCAGTTTTTGCTTGACGATATAATGAGTGCCGAAGGTGAAATTCTCCGCGAAGTAGTAAGTTAAAATAATTCCCGTATAAAACATGGCCTGGGGATGATCGTTGGCGAAAAATGCTTTCTTCTGCAAAACCCTTGAGGGTGAAATAAAAATTTTCACTCAAAAAGGTGGCCTTTTGTTGTGTGTGTGCTCAAACCAAATATCACCCCCATTTGATCGCGATTTGTTCTAATTAATCCCTCTTCTTAGGTGTTGGCGCGAATTCCACTTTGAACTTGCTGAGTAATAGCTTCAGATATGTTTACCGAGGAATTATGGGCTGCCCGCTTTTTATCTTTTACGGCATTTGGGAAGGCGTTAAAAGAATACGTGAAGGCTAACCTTGTGCTATTTGTGCGTGTAGCCAGTAATCGAAGCACTAATACTGTCTCGCGCTACAAATTGGTGTAATACAAATGCAGCAGGCGGCCAGCAAGACGAAAGAAAAGTCGCGGGGTCCAAAGAAGCGTATTTGTCATTAACAAACTGTACGAAGGGCACCGGCTGTTCAGTGCGTTTTTGTACAATCGACTTTCGGTAAATCTACGGCTAACCGAAGTGGATTCTGGCACCTGCAGGGTCCTGCTGAAGTATAGAAAGCCTTCGTATGATGTGCGGCAATTCGTGGCCAATGAATTTGGCAAGATTGTCACCACTCAGAAGATATAAAACTACCACCAGAATTGTCGGTCACCTCTGGTGGTTAAACAACGCATACTTGGGTTTTACTGTGGCGATGATAGCCTTTGGTCCTGGAAGAAATTTGGGACACCGGACGCGTGATTTTGCTGCAGTTAGAGGAAGTCACTACAGCCAGATATGCTTCTCCAGCTGACAGCAGATAGCGCTGTACCGAGGCTTCCTGGATGTGGTAAACGTCGATGGAACACACGCGACAAAACGAATACGGCAAGTCTTTTGAAAGCAACTAATATCTGGCCTGTAGATACAAGTTCTGCACCGTCCTGATCACGGGTGGCATGCGTGCGGTCACGTATGCCTTCGTGGAAAGCAAACAGTTTGCTCGTATGCGTAAACCGTTCGGATTTTTCAGGGAAATGATAAGCGAACAGTATCACGTGAAGGCCTTTGTGATGGAAAATCTGGCGGCGCGAATGCGGGCAGCAAGAGTAGTGTTCGGCTGCGATGTAATGCTGTGCTTCTTTCATATTCGAAAAGCTCTCAGGAAGCACGTACGTATCTTAAAACATCCATGTATTTTAGTCACAGACACACTCTGTGAACGGCCGGCACATGTTCCACCGTATGGCTTGCCTGGACAATACCGTACGGTCGATTTTTCTGTTTATCATAATGCTAGCAAATATACTCCCACAAGATCTGCAACCGCTGCTCCGCATGGACCCACGATTTGTCTCTTACCTTACGGCCCACTGGTTGTACATCACCCGCAGGTGGGTTGTGCACGCAAAATTCAGGATGGTCCAGTTTGGTATTGCAACCAAACACCGTCTGAAGGACTCAAACGGTCGGATGAACAACCGGATACACCACTCAGACGCACTGGAGCATGCCATAATGGTGTCCTGGTACGCCGTGTTGCTCGCGCGAAAATATGAGATGTATACGTTGTAACACTGCGATTTATGGGAAATCCTGGTGGGAGATGACTACGTTCTGAACGTTGTTTGTCGAATGACTACGATCGCGTGTTCCCTTAGGTCTATGCACTTGGGTTCGCGCCCCCCAATTCTACAATATCATAGCGTTGAAACAAACAAGGCGAGGTCATGCTACGTTAGGAAACTTATTGTTCCTGCTGCAACACTCAGGTGCTCCCAGACGGTTGACACCTGTGTTTGTAAATGCGCACGTCCATTCTATCGGGCAATACTGCTCACCTACATCCGTTTGTTTTGCGCATTTAGAGACAAGTCCGTTCTAAGCAGTGAGAAACGTTTTTCATAGATATTTTCTCGGGTTGTCTTTCCATCTACCAACGGTCACTGTCGGATTACAACCAACCGGAAAAAAGTATATCCCTTACACTTATCCGCAAGCAGTCGCCGTCAACTTTCGGTAGCCTGCGCAAACAAAACAATATGGTGGTGGATGAACTTTATGGACTGGGACTCAGAAGGGCCACAGCCGCCATTATACAGTCGATTTTTCAGCGACTACTCCTGCTGCGCGGGGGCTCGACGTCACTGCCGGACGACCTGCCGTTGGCAGTCGAGGGTACTTCACTCCAATCCAGGTGGCGGTCTAACGACACAGACTTGGAATTTTGTGCGCTTTGTGGCCATCCTACTGGTACCAGTGACCGGTGGTGTGTAACATATCGCGCATCATACCACGCCGCATGTTGTGACAGTGAACACTGCCCGCAGTGCGGTGATATTTTCCCTGATTGTCCCAAAGGTGAGTGCGCAAATGAATAATTTATTCTTGATGCCAAACCCCCGGCCCATCCAGGGAGCGCGCAGTTGTACCTGCTAAACGGTCTGCAAAGGAGGCATCCTATGATATTGGCCTGGACCAAAGCACAGAATGCCAGGACGGTGTGTCCCGAAAGCCTCTGTGCATCCTTATTTTTGGCTTCAAGGAGGAACTGATCGACAGCCGCGAGCTAATAAGAGAATATCAGTAGTAATGCTGTACA
Organism: Opisthorchis felineus; assembly: GCA_004794785.1. Classification (NCBI taxonomy): domain Eukaryota; kingdom Metazoa; phylum Platyhelminthes; class Trematoda; order Opisthorchiida; family Opisthorchiidae; genus Opisthorchis; species Opisthorchis felineus. The sequence continues at coordinate 383,634 of SJOL01007890.1, read as the reverse complement.
GCGACAGTTAGAGGAAAGAGACGGCGATGATTTTATGTCTCATACAGTGCCTATCAGTTCCAGACTATTAGTCCGTTAATGAGACATCATGCATTTCAAGAAAGTCTCGTATTTCTTGAGGCTTAATTGTTAATAGGCACCAAGCTACAAAAAGTAAGGCAACACGAAGCTAGCCGTTGAAGCTTGCGTTGTGTTAACAAGTATCTACGAAGGCCGTTGAAGTGCTCTGTTGAGGTTCCCGATACGGAACTTCGAGTGATGTGTGGGTTAGACAATCCCGAATATCAAAAGCACATAGGCGGAGTAAGCAAATGAATGAGGAAATCATCATAAGGTCAAGTTAGATTCAAGATGCTCCATTTATGAAGTTGGTGTTGCTTCTAGATTGTCAGCCACCTGTCTCACATTGATATTTTGACAACCTGACATACACCCTCCTCATTCCAGGACGTCAATAGCTCAATGAACACTGCACTCAAGAAAGGCCATACGCTTCAAAACGACCAATAAAATTCAACTTTTCATCTCGTACAACTTGAACCTTTTGACTTTTTTCGGTAGAGATTGGTGCGCGCGTATCGGCCAGTTGATTAGGCATCGTGGACCCCAAGCCGCATGTTACTAGTGTGGGTCAGCTAGGTTCGTTAAACTTTCCGCTATGATCGACGACATGGTCGTCCTGGCACGTTTTGTCAGATACAGTTTACCACTAAACTTGACGTACGTGCATAGGTCATCGACATCTGCAAGCCTTACGTTCTTCCGATTCCGCACGAGTTATCGGAAAATAATGGATTTATCTACCACGACGTTAACTAGGAATAGCAATTCATGAGGTCCTAAAACACGTACTTCGGTATCCGTCCAGACAAGAGGATATGAACAGCAAAAATTATTTACAGGAGTAGCATTTCCGTGTATTTTGCGTCCCCAAGCACAATGTGGATTCTAGGAAGCTCACTGAATTACTTCAGCTGCAGAACTTCCTGCAACCCTCGTCCACCGTAAGTGATTCACGTTTTACCGTAATTCGCGATTTTTTGTTACATTAGGCACCGTTTTCACAGTCGGTGTTGACTGATGCCTTTAGAGGTTCCCTCTCTTGAACAAATCATCCATGCAGATAATTAGTAGAACAATTCATCAGACATGGACATTCGCCACTATTAAGTGGTAACCTTGAAAACATCGATGTTTTCGAGAATTCCATTCCATTTTGCGATTACTGCGTAGCCTGCTTGGGAGCTTAAAAGGTATCGTTTTAAGATGCATGGGTGCATGTGCCGGACAAAATATTGACAAATATGGATGTTGGTTATAATGCCACTATACTCTCATTTCTGATTAGCCGTTTGACGGTACACAAACTAGGTTGTTTAAACTTGTGTATGGAGTTTTTGGCCATCACTTTAGATGAAAAGTGATGGTTTACTGTTTTATTCCTGTGCGCGGATCAAACTGGTACTTTCCGGTTACATCCTAACTTTGACCAAATTACCTGGGGTGTGTTCAACGAAAGTTAACCAGATGCATGCAGAAGTCAACAAGCAGTGCTGATCCATTAGGCCCTCTCACTGTCAGATTCAAGGCCTCTGACTCATTCAAAAAAAATTTGGTAACGCTGTCTACGTTTATGTCACGGAACCACGGCCCATTTTTTAAACTGCATTTATGATGATTAAAATAGGATTCTGGAGGACTTTATGGGTATTGTATTATTATGCCTTTTACATCGCGCAAATTGCAACACCGTGGCAAGCTAAGGTAGATACTGATACGCCACAAAGGCTTAGTGGTCTTTTTAATACGCTGCGCCTCTGGGCTGCGTAGGCTAGAGTGGTATTCATATAGTGATCCCAAGGGACAGTGCAAAGTTTTGAAATGACGTCATCAAGATTTCTGTGTGACGAAGAGTAAGCTGCACAGGGTTCTGACCATCAAGCCATTAGTAAGATAATGACAAAAGAAATGTCGTCTCGGTGATAACGAACTTGAAGGATTTAACTGCCTTAACTCGAACGCATGGTGATCCCAACATGGTAACCTAAAACCGGAAATTGACTTCTGTCAATTGTGGAAATACTTCATGGGTTGTTTGTTAGCTTGGAATTCGGACGCACGAAACGGCTGAGATAAGACTCCACGCAGGCATCACGTTAGATTTAATATTTAAATATAAAACTTTGGAGAATGTCTGGCACATTTACGGGACGTTTTAGGACCATATATGGCCTCAATGCCTTGGTGACGCACCTCTACTGACCTGGTTACCCGACCTGAGTAAGACACTATTTCGAGGGGTATCACGTGGTGGTGCCTTGTAAATGGCACTTATGTACGTTTATCGGTAAGTCCCAGGCATCGGCGTGGTGGAACAATAGGCATAAAAGGTCTTGGAGAGCTACGATTTTCATATAATCAACAAATTTATGACGCGGGAAGCTCATAATCTTGGTTGTCTTGCTTGTATAAATAAAAACCTGGGGGTTTACACCTAACCATCTGGCTTTATCTGTCGGTTAGGGCTGTCGCTCTATCATACAGGTCAGTGTTCACCTGGTCATGAAGTGTCGTACAAGTTCTTTATTCAGCGGGCTAACTGTGAAAGTATTCAGCAAAAGCCTAACGGAAGGCAAGACAGCAGATCTTGACGTTTTGTAGCATGTCCAGTCTTCTGGGCGACAAGGGTTCAAGTACTAGCTTCCCCATCATAGCCATGCTGTCTCCTGCTGGTCACGTAACCCCCAGTCACTTGAAATATCATCCGGTTAATTCAAGTCCTCTCCACTACATTGAAAATAACTCCACTAAGTTGGCCGTGTCTGTGTTCTGCAGGGTCTTCCTTAGAAAACCCATCGGAGGCTTTCTTCCGCGCCTTTATTCCTGTGTAAAGCCTATATACGCTCTCTGGCTACTCGTACCAGTACGTATATGTATCGTTCGAGACCAACTCGTTATAATTTTCAGGAAGCCGAACTGCGACACTGTAGTTTTATGCTCCTGCCGATCGCGCTATTGTCGATCGCATGTTCTATTTATTTCATGATGCTGATGGACCCAATTTTTCATTGAACTAGTCATCAACACAATACCTACATCCGTCTAACCCTACCTACCAGTAACGAGTGAGTACCAACTGCGTATAATCCGATAGCTCAAGTCATTCTACAAGATCCCAAGCCGCCCGGATCTTACGGTTATCCTCAGGTTATTGCTGGTGAACCAGCAACCAGTGGGGTAGCGCTCACGTGGTAACGGACAAACCCGTGTTGAAAAAGGTGAAGTCTGCAGTCAAAAGGAAAGAAGCAAAATGTTTTATTACTTCCTAGTTGTTGACGAAGGAGATATTATGAAGGAGCGGTGCCAGAAAATCAGGCTAGACAATCAGATCCATTCGTAGAGAGCATGCTCTACGCAAACCAAGTTTGATGGTGTGGCCTCCCTCACCTCATCAAATGGACACTCAAACTCGGCACACGTTTTCCTGCATAGTACTGCCCACTGATTTACGACCTTGACTACCGCCATCTATGAAATGACGTTTAGTTCCCGCTGAGCGTGAGCTACAGAGTACAGTTGCGTGGTTGAGTCAAACTATAGTCCCGAACTTTTACAACATCAGTGCAATCAATATATGCGCTTAGAATATTGCTCTTCTCGTGGAAGTAAATCGGGCAGCTCCATTTGCGTATAAGAATCCACACCGAGGTCCTCTGAATATACGACAATTTCAAAATGTTCGAGCAGATGGTTAAAGATATGCACGTACCCCCGGATGTTCTTGCTCAGCTATCTGACGAACAGAAAGACGTTCTACATTACGAAATCCGTCAGGTAAAGTTACTGTATAGCTCACCCGTACTGCCAAACACAGGAGCAAGTCCGACGGTACAATGAGTGGCAAAACACACCGGAAAATGCTCCTGGTGAGTCATCACTAATAATCAGATGAGCACTGTCTATTAGTGGTTTATATTCGATGCTGTTCTTTGAAACTGCTTTCTCATCATTTAGAATTTTCTGAAGTAGCATAGACGGTATTCACGTTGGTTTCTCTGCCCTGCATGCTTGTGTGTGCGTCAGATCTGGGAGAGATCATCTACGACCTGGTTACCTCCATGGAGCGCTGGGCAGTAAAAGCAAAAGAGCCGACCTAGACTCCATACAAACGATGTTCTCAATCATTAATTCGTCAACATGTACTCATATGTTTGTAGAAGCGCCTGATCAGACGTTGATTTGATATGCAACTTACTTTGTTGGAGTGGAATGTCGCTTTGAAAGGGCTGTGCAAAGCTCCTGAAAGTAATCAGAGGGCCTTATTTCCATGTAAGCATGTGTGGAGTCCTTTCATAATGATTTGGTCCAAATGGCTTCCCATGAATTCGGTGATCTGCATGGAGCAATTTCATTTTGGTACAGTACACTAACGGGAGCTCACGCGAGATTGCTTTTTTTCTTATAGCGGACTAAGATTATTGTGGTTGATTGAAATCTGCTTCAGAAGGACATGCATCGGGAAGACATGGGGCTGAAGGGACTGGAGTGATGCACCGTAGGTTACCACCGTTCGTGCTAAAGAACAGTTATTGACTAGTAAAAGATAGTCCGGAGACGAAATCACCATGATGTGAGCTATCCTCAAGCGTTTTCGAAGAATAGTGCACCGGGCAGTATATTGTGCTCAATCAAAGCAAGCAACTAAACAAGAGCATACAAGTGACAGTAAGGCTACAGAAACGAAGGAAAAATCAACAATATACACAACTGCATGTGAATTCGATGCGAAGGAAAAATATGAAAAATTTCATAGTATAGACCCGCTTACATCAAACAGTAAGCGGCCACTGAATCGCTAGCTACTCCAAACTTGAAGATTGTTGACCAAACACCTTAGCGAAAAAATGCAGAACAGCATGCAACTGAGAGCATGAACGACACATAATGCTGAAAATATGATGAAGAAACGTGCAAGGGCGAGCAGGATTAGGCAAATGAAAGCAGTTTTTGTTTCAACTCTTCCTAATTAACATGTTAATGCTGCTTTTGGCCAACATTACACTAACCGCCTAAACAGAACATGGATGGCCTGGGCTGTTTGGTGCAGCGTAAGTTCCAAGAAGATGCCAAAAAGAAGTGTCAGGTCAATTGTTTCTGTGCGGGTAAACTGAGTGTGGCCATCCCTCCCGTCACTGACAACGCCAAATCCACTTATTACGAAGAAAATGAGGAACGGTAAAATCGTTCCACTGAGAAAATGTGATACAGCAGGCCATCTTTCTGGGGTTAGCATTGTCAACCGTGCCGGCCTTCTAGGTGCTGGGAAGCTGGAGACAACGCGGTCATATGTGAGCCAAAGCAGGATCATATCAGAGTTTAGCGCGCATCATGTGGTCGTCTTTTGGGGTATCAAGAGCTTAAGACAGGCACCGGCATTGTTGTGATCATTCATAAAAAATAAAAATTAAGTGTCGCTGGCAAGCTGGAGACGGTTTTCGAGATTTTTGTTTCTTTCAAAATGCGTTTTGTAAATCTGTCATTTCTTAAGCATAAAACAGCGGAGCTCAAAGCAGTTTTCACACTGTATGCATCTAACACTGCAAGTTATTTAACTGTCGATTATGAGTTCAGCACCATAAGTGACTTGAACCTGTTGAAAAAACTCTCTTTTCAGAGAGATAGTCGGCTGTAGTACTCGGGGGGGGGGGAAAGCTGGCTCAGTGGTTAGAACGTGAATTTACTCACCGGAAGGTCCTTGGTTCGAAAACGACCTCCGGCTCCAGGCTTCCTCTGTCTAGGCTTGGGCAACCTGGAAGTATCTCAGCCCTCGTGCTTCCTTCTGGTGGCATGGCAGTTAGGCACCGAAAGGTTGCTACAGCTGAAATTGTATATGGGTGCGTAGTACTCAGTAATAAAGTGGTACGTTTGCCGTAAAATCAAGGTGGTTTATTGTGTCCACAACTTTGACTGAAATGTATGGTGCGTTTTTTATTAGTCGTCATGTCCCTTGAAATCGCACTTTTAAGTTATTGTAAATCAGAGTGCTTAGAAAATTCATCAAAATTCCAGCACAATTTGTAGCATCAGTGCTCATATTAAAAAGTGAATGTGCAAATAATGATTACAAAACTTGAGGTCGGAGACAGGTAGGTGCCTTTGATTGTCAGTAAACAGAGGATCATACAATACGCGATGTTTGGCCAAACTATCGCATACAAAAAGGACCAAATGGGTATCCGGCGTTTAGTTGCGTGATAACGAACTGCCTGGGAGCGGATCGTAACACCGCATAGACGAACTCCTTGAGCACCTTGAGCGCGTCCACTTATTTAGAAATTTGAATTGTTTATTCTGGACAGGTGTGCGTTATGTGTTGGTTCTAACTTAAACCACACTGACGTTTTTTTAACCGGTTCCTCGTTAAAACTGATAGTATAGTAGAGCAAACAGGGTACTTGTGTTACGAAAATAAAACAAAATTCAGCTCCGTTTGCTGTTAAAGGTTCATCTGCAACATGCCTTTAAAATGAAAGACTATCCCGTCTTGACTTCGTGTCTCCTGCAGTGTGTCAGGTAATCTCGGACTTTAAGCAGACAGGCATTCATCAAATTGTTCCACTTCATCCTGGTTGGAAAGTTGGAAGCTACTCAGCTAATTGTTTCACAGACTTTCCACGCTCATTTCATTGACGAGCGGTGTAGCTGAGTAAAACAAAATTGCCTAAAAGGCGTTCAGGAATATGAACTTCAAGAAAAGGCAGTGAAAGGCCGAATTAAGGCATAAGTTTTGCTTTACGGTTCTACCAGATTACTCTGTTACACAGCAATCCACCACACAGCAATCCTAACATTTATGTACAAATAATTTCAGTTTGAGAACACCAACAAAACTTTTCTGCAGATAAGCAAATTCACAAATACTTGCCAGACTAAAAGGGCATGAAAAAGCCATTCAAGTTGCAGCACGAGTCTAGTTGGCTGAGATTAGGACAGAATATGGTTTGTGTCAGATCCATTTCATGAGTCAACTAGATAGTGAACGGTTGCACTCACAGGTAAGAAAGGTGGAATCCGAGCCAATTCCACAGTTGTATTGATCCAAGTTAAGCTACTAGCACGTATAATATTGGTGCAACTGAGTAAAACAAAAGCTGAAGGTTTACTCATCATTTGCGGCACCTAGACGCAAAGGTTAGTCATTGTAAATGACAGGGCAAAGTTTTCTCTCACAAAATCAATTTAATATAGCCACGATAGAATAACAGGTGAAAAAAGCACACAAGAGTAAAGTATAGAAGGATTCGCGTCAAAACAGTTGGTAGTGGTAAATTGAAAACACCGCAAACACCCAAGTATCAAACGCTGAATTCGTTCTCATTGAGCGGACTATTAGTTAAACTAGTATCCCTTTGTTGTTCCACTGAACAAGTTGATGCAAGTTTTAACTCTCATCCTCTGAAATCTCGAATAACCCATGACTTGTATCCCGTGAACAAAACAAATTTTTTCGCAAAGGGGACAGTCCTGGCCATATATGTGATAGCCGTACGTTCTCTTGGCGATAATCCGTCCATTAATTTGGCGCTTTGAGTCCACCAATTCTGAGATTTTGTATGCCTTCGTACAGGACGTAGAATAATCAAGATTATGTTTACCGGGAGTCAACCAGTCATGCTTCAGATCAGTAATAATACCAACTGGTTTGAAGTACGTTATGATAGGCACCCTAGCTTGGAATCCACCAGGAACGAAACTCCAGAACAGAAGAACTGAAATTATGCTAATAAATATGTTCGACTGACTGTAGATCCGCGGATATATATATATATGTATATATGTATATATATATATATATATATGTATATATGTATATACGTGGCAATTTATTCCACAGCCAGGTTTGACAAACGTTCACTCTCCATTGAATTGTGTTATCGGGCACAACAGACAATCAGCTGTTTATAGTCTTGTCATTTGGTGGAATCCTGTCGCAAAGTAGTAAATTACATCAAAGATAAACACTTGTCATAGTTTTAAAAGGAAAAAGCACACGGTTTGTTGAAACAGCATGACAGTCGTGAGGAACGTTTAGAAACTTACTTGTAGCACCTAGTGTATTAATCATAAGGCACAAATGGGCGTACCGGTGTAAACGTCCAGAACAATTATATTGTGTACACCCATAAAAAATGTCGGTAATCCGCACCAACTAGTGATCCACAACATAATCAGGCACAATATTTTGAAAACGCCAGATAAGCATCAGGCCATTTATGATATCTTTGAGTGAGCAAGTGTGGTGAACTTTCTATGAGGTGCAGGCTGTGCACAAGCTTTTTTACACTATTGGTGTTAAAAGTGCGTGTGGTTTTAGACTCCGTGCAGCAAACTGCTTGTGGGATGACGCTACCTCAGCCCTAACCGTCGGTTGCGTCTTTTGTGGGACGAATCGCTTCTGATACTGGCGCACGCCCTTTTTCGGAGGATCCAGAAGAATATCTTGTGTAGCACATATAGCTAGCTTGAGTAGCCTTGTAATTAAATGTCGATAATTATTGCCTGCCTGAACTGTGCTGTAGTTTTTAAGTTATGATTTAAAACGTGAAATAAGACAGTTGAATCTGCACCCACATATATGTGTGACATTATGGGATAGATAGTAATTTTTGGCAATACAGTTGACTTTTACCGCGCACCTGTTCATGTTAACTTCAGTAAGGGCAACTGTGTAAAAATATGCATAAGAAGTTATTCAAAACTAGCAAAAAAGCAGAAGTTGCGTTGGAAAGGATTTGTTAACTCTTCGATTGAACGGACAGACTACTGTAAACTCACCAGTGCCCACGCTCGTGAATATAAAACAATGGACAGCTTAAAGTTGCAACGAATCCCTTAATTGTAAAATTAACCAGATTAGCTTTCAGGCGGTATTGGAGCCATAATTAAGGAAGTGGGCAATCGCCGCGCATGAAAATGGCGTGACTAAACCAGGCACTAAAATTATTGGGTAGTTCAAGGATAATAAACCTCAAACTGTAGAAGACAATTCCATTGGAGAAGGAATCATCGCAGTAAGGTCGCGGTTTTAAGGAATTGAGCTCAGAATTATGAATACGTGCTTTTTACTTGTCTGGTTGCACTTCTAGGCCTATACAGTACACTATGTGACCATGTGACATTTTGCAGTGTCACATAACACTTACGTGAAAACACTGCTAGGAAGTATATTCCATACAATTACGTTTCAGGCGCACGCGCAAAACTGAGGTTGTCGGCAGTACATTGGTCCTCAGTAGCTTGATGGTTGGTTAGAAGGGTACAATTTTGCGAACATAGTACAGAACAGACTTACTCAAGACGGTCCTTGTGCTACGCCTGACTACACGTAAACATAAGACTGGATAACCACTTCTCTACATCGGCATGTTCATGAGATCAAACAAGAAGGTCCGTCACAAATATATGTGCAGCTTACTATGGTTGGTTACCATGCGGGTTAATTGCTTGCTTCGGGCCGACAAATTTTTGACCCTGACGTAAGCGATTCATATGGCAAAAGCAACCTTTAAGTAGCCACAAACTTTCAAAAGTTAAATTTAAAGGGCTACGGCACAATGTTTATGACAAAGTAAAACAGGTTTCAGTCTAATCTTGGGCGTGATGACTAACTTCCACACCACCACATGCTTACACACAGAACTTGTAATACATAAACGGGAGGTTTGTTAATGGTATTAGTTTTTTTATAGTGGTTAGTATAAAATGGCCTTCGCTTCTGGTCTATTATAATTTGGATTCAGCAGACACATTCGTTAACCTTTGCGACGTAGATTGGAGGTAAACGGCCCCTTGGAGGATTTGAAACATCTCATCGTCTGAGACCGCCAAAAGGATTCTGCCATCATGTAGCCTAAATAACACAGCATCAGGGAATGTTCCTGGAGCCTTGCTGCCTTCTGGTAAAAAATACATTCAATTTGGTCACAAGCGAATAAAGTAGTGGTCAGCGGTGCTGTTGAAGCTTCTCCATACGGTTTGGCTATTCAGAAATATTAGCTTCAGCCTAGCTGGCTTCTAATTTTAAATGAGAGTATCCCTATGTGAAGTTATCAGACTCCAACTACTGCAGCTGATTCTCCGAAAGCCACAAGTTACCGCCTTGTTTTATACCAACAATGTGGTGATGGAGGTAAAAGTTAGCTCCAGCAATCGATTTATCATGGGATTCGAACTTAAAAATGGATTGATGGAACGTGAAGGCCTAGGTAGAGATATAATATCAAAAGTGCTGTCAATGCCATACATGAAGTTTGACGCAGACAGATGGAGAGTTGAATTGGAATACAGTTTATAGAGATGGTTAAATGCATAAGACGAGCATTTACAAGGCTCACTGCATGGGAGTTCTGCTAGACGGCTGATGGGTTACCCTCTCCATAGGAACAAACAAGAATATACTAATGCAGGCGTTAACGCAACTAAAAAACTTGCGGAAACTGGATTGGCAACAAAAAGTGAGTAAATGTTGCGACAACACAAGCGCGTCAGTTGAAATGTCAGCAAATGGATCCATAATTTCCTTCCGCACCGTCCCATTGAAAGGTCGTTTTTATCGTTGTCTTCTGGGATGGCGTCAAATGAGTCGCAGTGTTCATTATGCGGCGAAAAACTAGGACAAACACCCCAACGGAAGCTACTTTGTTGATATAGAAATCGATAACACTCCTGTTTTCTGATGACGACAAATCTGTACTCAGCGAAGGCTTTAGGACTTTATTTGAGGGTGCTTCATCTAGAAGACGACTGTCAGCTCCTGATATTGCAAGATATCGCAGATTAATTACTTGTCTCCATAAAAGAAAATTTCCAGACCTGAAAAGTATTAACAGCAACCAGTTGTCGTGTTTGGTAGAAAAACCGTACACCAAGTTGATGGAGTCCCATCGAGTGAAGTAATGGGAGAAAACAGTCAGAAAATGCAGGAACAATAAAATTAAAATTACTGACTATTTTCAATTTGATCTTTAGTTTTGACCTTAGACCTGACGGCAATGAATCAAAATAGGAAGAAGTTATGTGCGATATATACGGATATTTACAAGAGCTCAGAATATCATGGCAACACCGTTTAGACAACATCCTATCCTGTTTTTGATCTAACAAAGCAAGGACGTCTTTGCACAGAGTAGATAATATCGTCTGCATTTTGACTACATCGGTGAAATGATCATTTAAGATTGCTGAGGGCTAGTGTTAATGGTTGTGAGAAAAGCCCATTTAAAAGTAAATCAAGCACCCAACCTTCTGCCAACCTACTTAACCAAAGACAAAGCCTGATATTCTAACCCGCGAAAGCAGTCAAAATAGCATATACTAAACCAAACGAGCGAAATGTCATCAGAGCTAATGGCGAAACCAACTTAGTAGGCGGCATAAACCGCTACTGCTGGACATACTGTTGACTGCACAACAATATGTCTCATCAATAATTCGTAGCCAACGAGGCTTCAGACGCCTGCTTGCCAACGGTGAGAGAATTTTGATGATTTTCTGGAAAGCCAAACGCATGTTTGGTCCTTTCTCAGTTGTTATGTTTGGTAAAGCATCATTTTGTTAGCTAGATGCGTGTTTGGATCCCAGAAAATTTTACGCATAGCTGTTAAAACGCAAAAGACATCAAACCATCCCTTTTGACAAAAGCAATCTCGTTATTTGCGTTGCTTCTCTTTGTCGTTACACCAATGAGGACCGGTAGGCAATAACGAAAACGGGTTTTTTTAAAATCACAGAGTATTTCAGGTAGACGATGCTTCTGTAATTCTAGCTAACCGTTACTTATGAATCTTGCCATTGGAATCTATCTTCATACAGAGCCGAGAATAATGAACAGTCATATCTCATTAATTACTCAACACACAGGACAGTTGTTATATTGCCAGGTGGCCATGTTTGATATACTTTTATAAAAAATGTTGTGCTATTGCATAGTCCTATTCCCTAGTCTTGTAAAAATCTCGTCGCGATCAAAATTGGTAGGTTGAATTGATCCACCCTAAAGCGAAAATTTCATCACTTTTTATACACATAAATAGTTAAAGGTTGTAAATATCCTCGTCAAGGTACTCATTTAGAACACAATCCACATCTTAATGATTCTTTCGGACAAACCTATTAGGTGGGAATGAACAAGTGGTTATTTATAGTCTTTCATGATTTCCTTATGGAATTACAAAACAGCGATCGCCCCATTGATGCAGGGCCGGAATTTTCGTGGACCATTTCTGGCTGACCACTATCACTGGACTTTCGGATCATTTTAGAAAACCCTGCACGTTTGAGAAAATAGGTTCTAGAGATTGCACCTTCGCTTAATCTGACAGTGCTATTACGTAACACGAAATGTTCAGTATATTATTTCTAACGTTTTAAAAGCAAATCGACGCCGTCATTCAGTGAAACTGCATTTTGAAGTGTGCAGCATTTTCAGGAGTGATTTCTAGCGCCCCGCTTAAAGAGAATCAGTAAGAGAGCAAACAACGAAAAATGTGCCATAGAAATCGAAGATTATGCTGAGGTGGTAGAATTCCAGTTTCGTATAACTAATCCTAGCGTACACCGCAAAATTTTAGTTCGAATGCTATGATGGACGTTCATGCCAGAAAACTTGCAATTTAATTGCAATAGAAATTCACTGTAATTGTTGCTTCGGGCCTGGGAAAAATGCGCTCGATTAGCCTTGTAGCTGATTTTTTCCACTGTCTGGCTGGATTTCATTCACGGGGATATGCTGATAAGGTTGTTCCCGTCATTGTCAATAGACATCGCTTAAAACATGGAATGAATGATCGGTTTGCAGTCTAAACCAGTTAGAATGTGATCACACGGAATGCTGCCAGCTCTTAAAACCGCACTTAAATGATTACACTCTCAACAAACCTATAAGCTCTTTCTGGATTCTCCTTACTTCTACTTTTAACGTGCTTCTAGTTATCCAGCATGCACACATTTTTGGTTTCGAATCTTACACATGCGTGATACACAATCCCTATTTTTGCTTCACCTTCAGGGGTAGTTATTTTCATACTTTGGTTTCCATTCTCAACTTTATGACTCAATTCTAAACCAGTTTTATGCAGACGGAAGTACTACTAATGCTTTCATGCTAATTTTAGTGGAACAACCATAAGAAAATTAGCAAACAAGCTGCAGACGATTAGAATTATAGATAGAGCGTAATCTGGTAAAATACACGGAGATTTATATTTTAAAGGAGTGAATCCGAAATTTTTTTGCTCAACGTTGCTTCGCGCAGAGGAATGGCTTGCTCCCGTCCAGTGAGGGAACAGATCTCTTCCAAAGTTTTGTTGCTCTTTTTCGTCTGAGAGTAATGGTGATGCCTCCCATCAATACGTTCGTTGTTCCTCGCCTCATGCATCTTCTGGCTTTATCGCTTCGTGAACACCTTTATAGAGCAGTTTCCCAAAATCAAGATACTGTACACTTTAAAAACTGATTAACTAGCAGGGTTTTTCTGCATACAAAGATTGCACACACATTAAAATAAATCTCGGAGACAAAACCTCATGCGATTGTTTTGTCCTGTGTATATACATGCACATGTAAACACAGATATTGTGTTTCCCTTTATCTGATGGCCGGTCACAGAAACAAATCCTGATGTGGTTACCAACAGCACCAGCCCGCGAAAAAGTGAGCCGGTTCAAAACCTGACAACTGTTCAGAATACAAAACTGCATCAGCGCGTTACCAATTCGAACTCATTCACCTACAATTTCTCAAATCGGAATAAAGGAAGAAGCCATAAAGTAGGAAAATCCGCCAATCAATAAAGCACTTTTTGTTGAACTCTTGGGACGTTTTCTCATGTCCCTCGTCGGGCTTCACGGGCTGTTTTGTGGGAACAAATTATCGACGAGTCCATGGGGGGTAGTTAGAATAATTCTAAATATGGGTATCTTTTGTAGAACGGTCCCCTACCGAACCGTTTCACTGGGTATGCATGTTTATGAACCGGAACGCCAAAAATACGGGAACACTCAGCCCTCATACGAGTTCGTCAACGAAGGTCACAAAGGTTTGCTGGTTTTCGGGCCGAATTATTTATATATAGGTGACCTTTACCACTGACTTACCGATAAGAAGATCGCTTGCTCTAATGTCTGCTTGGCTGCTTTCATTTCATTCCGTTTTCCTATCATGAATGGGTTTACTCGATGTTGTACAGCAGACGTAGCAATGACTCGCTCTCCCTGCTGCGTAGAAAACAATGAATAGGCAAGAAATGTTGCCCAAGCCCCTAACCTACATCCGAATGTTCTTGAGTCCAGAAATTCTAAAACTATCCGCCGTTGAATGTAAGCGCGCAAGATCGCATATGGACATCATAAGATTAGCACTGACAGCAGTTAAATTCTTTCGAAATGCCAGCTAGCACACTTCTAAATGGACACCTAAAACAGGCAAGTGGGCTACTCGCTATTGCAACTTAACCTTGTAGCATTTGACCAGAGTCATACTATCGAAGGGGCAAAAAGCTTGTAACAGCAACGCTTAAGTTTGTATACGGGCATAACCGCCCTCCAACTACAGTTGCTGCAAATTTTCGAAAACCAACGTAGATTGCAGAGCGCTTTGGTCATATTAAATCTTCATTATTTCCGGACATAGTGCCATGATGGCGACTAACTCATGGGTTTCGACATTCCATGTAACCGTCGTTAGTTAGTGAATAAAGACATATCACTTGGTTGCAGGGCTGCTCTGTTAGGTGGTACGAAATAACTTTCCTCAGATAACAGATAACATTTTCTAGACGTTTTCCTTTATCCCCCCAGAGCAATAGCTCACATAGTTCGGCGTCAGTGGTCTATCAGCTTTATCCGTTTACATAAGAATGTCTTATTGAGAGATGCACAGCTTCTTGATCACATGTTTGAACCAATTTACCGTCTACTTAACATCAGAGATTTTTCGCCTAATTCAGTTCGAAAAGAGCCAAGTAGGTTATAAATACCTTGATAGGATGGAATGAAGGCAGTTAGGGAGATTTTGAGCACTATGAAAGTAAGATCATTCAAGGGATTTTGTCGCCATTATTATCTCTTGGCCTGGTCTTAAACACTGCAAAGTGCAGAATTTCTGCTTTCAAGTTTGCGTTAGGTTGCCTTAGCAAGTATTTCGAGAGGCAGATATCCCGAAATGCTGAGGTTTTGTCAGCACACGATCCCTGTACCATTCTATCTCGTTCACTTTCTTACAGCTCGTTTTCAATATAGTATATCCGCATAAGCTAGGAAGCCACAGGAATTTCGGTTCCAATCTTTTCCACTTTATTTCAGCTGTCAGTTGTCACTTCAAAGACATCGTAGTTTTCCATAAGAATATAAAAAGCAAGGCCTAGGGACAAGTCCCATTCCAGCTGACTCATGTTCAAGGGGTAGGCTGAAAACGCTGCCGGACCAGATGCAAAACATTTTCTTTACGTTCGCTAATAAGCATTTCGTAGCGATAGTACTTTATTTACAAGTGACTTCTTGAGGCTGAAGGAATGTGACTCACATCCACATTTTGTAGGACTCAAACGCGAATAGTGTCATGAATTGTAAATCTTTACTTTATTGATCGTTACGAATACTCTTGGTGGGCTTCGGTGCAGACTGAAAAAGTGATATTGTTTCGTTGTTTGAGTAGAAAAACTCGGAATTTTTAGGGTGTAGTAATCAGAACATTTATAAGAAAGCCAAGAAGCACAGTGGCAAATGGCGTTCCTAAGTAAAACATAGTCTACGGATGCTTTTTAACACGGAATTTCAGTGCGTTTGGCGTATATGTTATAAAATACATGCGTTTTTATAGTGCCTTGGGTTTCTTGAGAGTATGAATCATTTAGCTCTTTGAAGCAATCAGCTAGATTGTCGGGACGAAGTTGTGTATCACGGAATAAATCTTACTGAGTGTTGATCCCAAAACGGATCTTTTGTGCCAGTAAGAATGCAAAACAGAACTCCTCTTCGCAGAGTCCAGAAACTGGGTAATCTGTCCTGGAGCTGCATAAGTTGAGAGCAAAACGGCTCTAACAAATTCCAGAAGATCACGTGGAGTAACTGAAACAACCTACTGGGTCCGTTATGTCGGTGGTAAATAAACAAACTAAAATTTGGTCTCATTTCAAAACACTTACTGAAGTAGTCTCAGCAGTGATGATGTGTTCTGGAAGCCACTGTAGCATGTTTTCTTGGGACGCTTAGTGTTTAAGAGCGCAAATGGGCAGAACATATGACGAGGTTGTACTCAAGTCCTCATTTTGAAACGTAATAGTCAGCGGTATAGTTTGACATGCATCAGTTTATTATCCGAATACACACAGGTTTTCTAATAGGACCGAAATGATAGACAACCACGAATGACACAAAAACAGTGAAGTAAACTTTTTCTTTACCGTCATTGTTTATCTTGGTGGTATGAGTGATCGTCTATGAAATGGCACCCTTATGTTGGCAAAACAAAACGACAGTTAGTGTGCAGAGGCGTAAGCTAATCGTTGTTATAATGCCATGTCTTTCCTTATGTAGCGTTGCTTTAAAGTTAACTTTCCGACTTATTCAGGGCCTCCCTGGTGGTCAGATAAAAATATAGAATTAATCTAATCTTAATAACCGACGTATCACAGGTGTATTCTGTACCTTGATGAATAACCAACTTTGGAGACACAGGTGACGCTGTTTTGCTATCTATTTATGGGGTCTACCTAAGGTTAAGTCTAATGGCAACCATGTGCAGGAAGTTACGATTTATCACACATAGAAAAATTAAAGTAACTAAGTAAGCATGGTATAGATAGGTTCAGATAGCGAAGCTCATGAGACACCAGGGACGCAGCGGCATCCATGTTTCTGTAGCTCCATGTCTGCTATTTCAGAAGAAAGCCTACGTTATGCTTTTTTCTCCAGAAATCTAACTTGCTGACTAGCATCTTTCGTGGTTCAGTCTGCCAGTGGAGAAAGAAAGCGTTCAGGAGTAAACTGTCCGCAAAAATGAGCCAAAAAGTACAGTGCTGAGAAGTTTCATGGCAGAAAAATGCAAGTTTACCATTTGCTTTACTGCGCTCTGGCTTCTTGCTTGGCAGCAGTCACGATTATTCGCCAACCTGGTTGACCCCAAAAGCTTGACTATTTAATAAAGCTGCTCCGAAAGGTGACGGTTGAATGCAAAACGCGAATTTTAAGAGGCGGAGCCAGATGCACCAAGAACATTTCACACACTTTTGGCTTTCACTGTTAAGGCTCATCGTAGCCGGACGCAAAAAGTCATACAAATGCATCAAAAATTTTCAGTTGTTGGTGAAGAATTTATGTATAGTCAAATCCTTTGAAAAGAATGACACTCTCATCAAAACACCAGTGCACCTTATCTACTTCGCAGAAGCTGTCCTGAGGTGCTGCGCTTGATTTGGGTGGTACAATAAGTGAACAGTTCAGTTATGCGCAGTCCCCACCACGACCGAAATTGTATCCTGATTCGTGATCTGCTTGCAAGGTTTCGAAGTTGCACTCTAGATAAGTAAAGTACATGTTTATTGTTCGATTCATCATCCGTTTTTATCAAACACTGTTCAATACATAAGGGATTAAGTGTTGATGAGGCTCAGCTTTATTCACGTATTACAGTATGTCTGGTGGAATACCAACTGCTTAGGGGCAACAAGCAAATTCTGCTCACTGATTCATGAGTGGAGCATATTCCTGCTTGAGTTATCCCCACCTCATTGAATTGCAATTTGAAAGGGATCCCAACAGCGGGCTAGGTTTCCCAGTAACGGTTACTAAGACGTACTTTTTCACATTCAATACACTTCGAGTCATCATGATCAGATTGTCTGTTTTTCAAGAAGGCCTCAGTATCAGCTTATCGAGGCAAAGAGGACTGATAGCATATTGTCACTTTTGAGAGCACAGATTCTTAGTCCTCATGAAGAGTGAGAAGTATATGCCTAATTTCTTGAATAATTCCAAAAAAGCGTAGCTTCCTTGATTCCAGTGGTATACAACAAATTTTCCAGGCAAAAACCTATGACTGATAAGCTTTGTATGTCTTCTCCAGCTCAATAAAGGAATGGGATTTCCGAAACAGACAGCTTTTAGAACCTCCGTGAAGACGTGAAACATACCCAATACTAGCGATGTTCCAGTTTGTTACCGAAGTCATTTCATCATGTCCCGAAGGACTCTCGAAAGCCATCAACAAAACTCGTCCTGCGTTGACTGGTCGTGATGTCATCAAAAAGATTCTGAGCTCTGAGATTTTAGTGTGGGGCCCACGGCAGGCAGTTTATACCTTATCTTATCTCTCGTAGTGCTTAGTTGATATGAAATCAATTCGCGTATTTCCTTCTTTGTCTTTTACACAAGTCACACCCAAGCCGCGAAGAAAAGCCAGGTTTATTTATCAGAAGAAGAAAAAAGAAAAACACGTCACTTTTTGTGTGGATCCTGATGGAAAATTGGCGGTACAAAAGTTTTACGTGGAAAAGTTCCCTCCTATCAATGGGTAAGTTTTCAATACACGTATGAGAGACTTGTTCCTGAAAGGAATCCAGTCAGTCAGTTAACCTGGCGAGTAAAAAAATCGGTAACTTCTTTCGGGTGGCTCCTTAAGTATTTTGGGATAACCTACGGGTCAATGCAACTTTGGACAGTTATCTCACCAACTCACCTTGTTGAGCATCCATCCGGTTGGGGGAATGTCGTTCCTTCAAGTGCGAACCTATAGTCGTTCTTTTCTTCACGTCGTGTGTACTTTGACTCCCACATGTCAATGATCTTTGGCCACAGAAAGTCCACAACCGCTTTACTGACAGCGTACTCACTAAATCTTTCTTAGCTAAGTCAATTGGAGCTTTGTTTCCGCAGGTTTTATCCTCCACGGGGAATTATCTTGGTAAATATTTAACCGACACAGTGTTCTGGTGTTTTTGTCCAGGACTCAAAAATTAACTGTTTCCAGCACTGTTGGCTCAAAACAGAAACTCAGCCTTTCAGTTCATGGGTTCATCTGCCGTGCGTTTTGTTTTCTAACTAGAATTCTAGTAATAAATTCCTAACACTCACTTGTTCATTAACATGATACTTCTAGGATAAGGTCTAGGTGATCGTCCCCCCGCCTGAGTGGAGATGTGGTACGTAAACTCAGAATGCCGTCAGTGGCAGTGGTGGTGTCATTTTCCACTCAGATTATCCACGTAAATATTTTTCATTATGAGTGCTTCAGACACCTGATGTAGCTTAGCGAAATTCTCCTAGTATCATCCACCGGAGCAAACAAATAATCATGTGATAAAGTCGCTGGGTAGAATCTACTGGAAACCTTTTTGTTCCAATACAGACTGTTGCGTTCAGCGGATTCCGAATGTCCAGAATGTGAACAACCCACCTTATTCATGGGACCCTGTGTACATCAGAAGTGAGGCAAGTATTTTTTAGATTTTTTCTGACAAATTTGCGGAAACTAAGAATGTCGACTCCTATTTTTTGCCTAAAGGCAATGACGGCGCGGGACGGCGGCTTAAGAGTTGGGAGTAATCGAACACTGAGTTGCTGTCTGGCACACTATTCCGATAGGAAGCCTTAAATAGCTTAACTTTTACGGTTGTTCAAGCTTTGCTGAAAATTTAAGTGAAATCATCTTATCTGACTAAATTGGAGTCCAGAGCAACTGTACGATGAAAAATCACTTAATTTCGCCCTAACCGATTAGTTTTTGTGACCATAAACACCTTGGCATATTTCTTGAAATATGCTTGAGTGAGACCGGACTGTGGATAAAACCCAACCCGGAAGGCGTTGGGTATGGTTTCTAAGGCTTATTCACGTTTGATCAACAACTATGACACCGAACTGACAAGACTCAGTCACTAGCGTTACAATTGCCCCTTTCTGTTGCGTGCCTGAAGAGTGGCTATTCTGGATTTGGCGCAAAGCCTCACCGGTAACATGTGTGATGGTAAATGAAATGACTTGAGACTACACAAAAAAATTTACGGATGCTTCTCAGTTAAGTTTTTTATCGAGACATGTGCTTGGAATCTCCAGTCTTGTTATGTGGCCTACAGCAGGTGGGTCTGGTAGACGCTCACCGACTGACAGTCGGGTGCACACAATTTGATTCACAATAAAATTTCACTATGCTGCTATGCTATCCGGTACCGTTCTCAGCATATCAAGGTACCTGACAGACACTGACTAATCAAGAACGCGGATGACAGCGAGCGGTACGCATTCAGCGCGACTGCAAATATGTTCGGGATGCAGTAGCACACGAAGTGGACGAAATCTTGTTCGGCCGTTGTAAAGTTGTAAGATAGAGGTTCTGAAAAAGCCAACACCGTTACAACCAACATTTTTCAGTCAACTGATTTCCGAAAACCAATAAAACCCACTCAGAACGTTCGTATCTTCGTTCAAACGAGGACTATTGTACCCTCACCGCTGATGCTTTCCGATAAGGATATAATAGTTAAAGAAAGCTTCCCGGATTTTTATAAATAGGTTGTCTCGACCAAGAAAAATTGATATCTGGATTTGTGAGTGAACGGAAAATAACAAGTTCTACGAAATAATTAAATAATGTCAAGGTTACACTGGCCAAAAACATCAGTATTATTATGGAAAATTTGCGAATATGTCTACGCATTGTTGGGTAGACAAAATGATCTGGCAACAGGATTACTGGAAAGTAAAAACCTACACACTAGTTGCAACCTCCAACACCGGTGTCCTTTGTAATGAATCAGAGTGACCACCTCAGTAATTGAAACGTCCCATGATCAGGCTTATTTCACTGATCTGACAGCTAAATACTAACCCTTCGCACCTGGCGACATGACCACATGACCAACCGATTTTCCAAGTACGGCCGTAATTCCCAGCACACTAAAACTTTGCAGGTAGCTGAATAAAGCTTTCACGCGAAACGTCAGCTTCTACGAATGTCCCGGAGAGGCATAATCAAAGAAAACTCGAAACATTCAAAAACAACATGTATACATAACCTTATTTTTATCCAGCTGCGCTGCCCATCGACAAAAACAGGCTATTTTCCATCTGATATTTTCTCCGTTCAAAGGAGAATCAACCGCAACCAGAGAAATCGGAATTCGTTTTACCATCCGTTGCATGTTCTTCGGCACACTGACAACGTTGAATTCACGTTTTCTACGGTCGGTGTCCAGACACAGCCCATGACCAAAATGCTAACCATAACAACGCTGCTGGCTATAATACATCCGAAGCACTGATACGTTGAGAGCCTTGATAGCGCCAAATGTGTCTGGCCATTTACATCAGTAATGGTGTGATTATCAACCATTTTATCTAGCTCTAATTTAAACAGAACTAAAACGCGATCTGCTGCATTGCTTGTTGTGTTGGTGAGAACTCAGGCTAACCAT
>SJOL01007890.1:350335-360594 GCA_004794785.1 Opisthorchis felineus | reverse complement strand
GCTTCAGGTGCATTTTTACAACGGACTGAAAGCTCAGATATCTTTGTGGTTGCTGGTGACATGAACGTCAACGTGGGTTAACTGAGCGCTGCTGAGGCCCGATTGGGTACTCGTCTTGGAGTGGACACGAGACGTACGGACAAAGGAGGTCGCCTGCTTCAGGTGCGTGCCGATCGCGGACTGTTCCTATTCAGTACAAATTTCCGGAACAGAGGAAATCGCTTGGCAACGTGGTACCCACCAGTGAACCAGCCCCGACTCCAACTCGACCACATCGCTGTCAGTTAAAGATGGCGAGGGTCGATCACTGCTTGGTGCTTCTTCTGGAACACCAGCGTGGACTGCGACCATGCACTTATGTGCTGTTGCTTATCATTGTGCCTTTCAGATTTATGCAAAACGCGCACATGTCGCTTAGCCATTAATAAGCTTGTGGGCCTAGAAATCAAACGAAAATATCAGAACCTGCTCCTCAAACTCCTGCCGGACCGTCCTATATCAGATATAAACGGCATATGGGAAAAGGTATCCACAGTGCTACTCAGAGCTGGAACTTCTGTTTGCGGTACAACCCAGCCATTCCCATCCGCACTTTGGATTTCTGATAAGATCGTGGCTTTGCTGGAGGCCCGGCGTCAGATTCCTCCCGACCGCAAACACAACTCCACCGGACGCATCATCCGACGCCAGGTGAGACTGAGTGTCTATGAAGACCGCGAAGCTTGGTGCACCCGAAATGCCGAAGAATTGGAAGAGGCGAAGAATGCTGGGAAAGTCCACAAGCTGTTTAACTTGGTTCGTCCGACTGGTCCTCGGAAGCCCCTTGTCAGCGAAATTTTCGGGGACCAAAATGGCTCTCCGATATCTAGCAAAAAAGAACGTTTGGGCCGGTGGACACAGTGCACGGAACAACAATACAGTTGGCCTCTTGCCACCTCCAATCCGGGCTGCAAGCCTTTATCAGAAAGGTAGACTGTGAACACGGAGCTCTCTCGTCAGCCTCAGAAGTGTCCGACATATAATCTCTACTCAAGTGTCACCGTGTTCTTGTCTCTCTCAGTCTTCCATCCGCTCTGTTCATAGATGGCGGCGAATTCCGCAGGCAGTGCCTATCTCAGCCATTTGTGTCTATCTGGGAGAAAGAGACCATTCCAGATAACTGGAGTGAGTCAATAATAGTCCCCATTTTTGAAAATGGTACCCAAAGTGAAGGTGGTAACCATAGAGGTATTAGTTTGACTCCCGTTGTAATGAGGCTTCTGGCGTCACTGACTCTTCGGTGTCTTACGGTGGCACGCAAAACCTTGACTAGTGAGAATCAAGCGGGATTTCGACCGGGTAGAGGCTGCGTTAACCATACCTTCACACTCCGTCAGGTGTTAGAGCAATGCCACATGTGCCAATCTTGGTGTTCCTTGACTTCAATGGTGCGTTCGATTCTGTCGATCGATCAGTACTGTTGACCACACTTGCTCAACAGGGTATGCCTCAGAAGTTTCCGATCTCTATATTCACATAACTCTGGGCGGGTGAGAGCCTCCCTACAAAAAATCGGTGTCCGGCAAAGATATTCACTCTCTCCACTCTTGTTCAACTTCGTCATTGATATACTAATGAGGCAAACGCTGGGAGGTCTTCAAAACCTCGGTGTTCAGACTGTTGCTGGTGAGAACCTTGCCGATCTGGAGTATGCAGACGATATCTCCTTCATTTTTAAAGACGCAGGCGCAGCACAAGCCCTTTTGGATTGAACGATGACTTTTCGCCACTGGTTTTACTTATAGTTTCTTCTCCTATGTATTTTTACGTAATAGTCAATGCACCGTGGGAAATATTACCGTATACTGCCATAAACCATCTTATTTGTGCTGGTTAGCAAATACTCTGACGAAGAATGACAACCAACTTGTCAGTTGCACATCTGTAACAATTCTGAGAGCACCGCCGCTAGTTTCAATTTTTGACCGTTCGTACCCTCGGCGCAACCTTGCATAGTTAGTAGGTGTCCTTACCTGATACACGGTAATAAGCTTTTCTACTTTGACAACTCGGCTGCCTAATTTTTTAAGGTTCTTATTGCTCCATTTTGATGGGTACACTTCTGAACCATCATACGCTCATAGTGATTTATCAGCCAATGCCATGCAATTAGTACACGTCTGATGTTCATCCTGTGGACATTTTTCATTCTGAGGTTTAAAGTTGGTGTTTTGTTATGTTACGCAACCCCGCTCACTGCATGCTCATCCACACTCTTTTTTTCTGAACCCTATATAAACCTCCAAGGAACAAAAATGCACCCTTTGGTAGCCATCGAACACACAGTTGTACTTAACCTGAGGTATACTGGAGCACTTTTTATAGCTATCCAATCTGCACTGTGATGCAAATCGACATCTGGTCTACGCAGACCGACAGGAAAACATCATGTTCCAGAATGGGTTTCAAAAATATCAGTGTTAACTCAGGCAACTGAAGAAACTTTTACTTCGATGCATACTTAACATGTTTCCCTGGGTGATTAAAAGATCGTTAAGCAGGAAATTCCGAGCCCTAGTAATGGCCAAAGCAACTTGGTTTCGCATTATTTTTTCATCACGACAAATTCTGAGGTTATCCACTGACAGAAAATCCGCACCAGTTTTTCTAGCAGAGAGAGAGAGCCACAAGAACAGATGTATTTAAGACACCTTAACCAGTTACGTTGGTTCCCGCATTACTTAAGTCTGTAATACTGTGATCCTAATTTCACACGAGTTTATGGAGGAATTTGCCCAGACTCCCTGAGATTAGTGTCCTTAATTCTCTACGGGCCCATTTACAAAAAGAAATCAGTCCTGTCAGCCAGCTGACTTTATTCAGCAGGAAAAATCGTTGGGCAGAAATCGTTATGCCATTTAACTGAGCTAAGACTTACATTTCCCAAGTTAAAAATGCCTTCCTCGTGGTGTCTGTACTAATTCAAAGGAAAGAATCGCACAATAATTTTTAGGAAACTTGGTGTATTCTGATTTCTGCAGAAGAATTCCAGATAAATGTCGCTGTAGAAAAGTATCCATGTCTGAACGGGGACCCATACATGACATTTTGTTCCATGGGGCTTTATTATTTATTGATTCTCCTGGAGCCATTCAAATCTTTGTTTAACGTTTTCTAGACGCTAAATCAGATAAAAATGTGTTTTGGGTAATACGTTTTGGTAGATCCTCCTGCGAAAAGACAGAGGTTTGTGAATCTGGTTCTTTTATTATTTGGAACTGAGATTTTTTAAAGAGGCTTTAAATGCTGAATTGATTATGTCTTGAAGTTGTATATCGTTTGAATTACCTGCGTTCTTCAGATTGCCGTAGTATATGAAATTCTCCGACATTTTCCACATCCTCCGAAAACGTGGAGGAAACGTACCGGGTTTTCTTTTTATTTCCTCCGTCATGTCTAGACAGTTTCTTCACCCTGGGAGATGTCCTTCCAAGATATTGTTAACCTAGTGAATCTATCATAGATTTCTGTTAATGCGAACGACAAGCAGGTTACAGTACAGTCTGTTAACAGCAGGTTGTTCTTTTGGCGGATCAGCTCGTCTGTCGAATTCTGAGTGGCGGAAACTGAGGCTTATTTATTGCTACGAGACTACTGAAAATCCGATATAGCACAAGTGGCGTAGTCAGTCAGGCAAAATTAACTTTAAACCCTGTCGGTGGAACAACATAGGTACAATGAGCAGTAGTTGAAACATAATGAAATCTGTAAAGACTGGGACAAGTAATTTGTACTGTCCTGGAAAATGTAGCGCCTTACAAAACAGTTTTGCTGGGCTACCAGAGTTTCTAAGCAGTTGAGCAGGTGATACATAATTCTGGATGGATAGTAAGTTAGTCTAACCACTGTTGGCATCTGCGTACCATACACTATGTTCGTAAAACTAAACTTTCACGAATTGTTTGTTATTCGATTGAAGCGATGTTGGCATCGGTACGTTGGCATCATATTTACCTATTGTGTAGAGCAGATTGTGCATTCCTAGGTAACGAATCTTTCGCGCAATGTTAGTGATAAGCAAGAAGACCGTTCATGACAGTTGGTGTCCTAGCGGCACATGCATCTAGCGAAAGGAAGCAGATAAAACCAGTCGTTCTACAAAATAATGTGGTGCATCAATGACTGTTACATCTATAAGTGTTGTGGTTGCTGTGGGACACTACCTCTGCTGTCTTATACCAAAGGTCGAATACAGACTTTGACGTTCACATTCGAGTGTGTGACAGCCAAGGTTACTGACATTCGTTTGGCTTGAATTCCACTTTCCTGATAGAATATTGTGGGGCATGTAATTGTGCTGCATCTTATGTTCAATTTATGGGTTTGGTTCCTCTGGGTTTGCATCGAAAATCGGTTTGTGCAATGTTATTTTTGGGAAATCTGGTACAGACCTGATATTCGGCTTGGGCAAAACACACTCATTTACACTTTAGAGTGAGACTCAATGGAACCTGTCGTTTGTGATATTCTGTAGCTTTTGATTTTTCAGCATCCTCATGAGTAGTGTGTTTTGTCAAATAGATATACTGCGCTATCTGGAACATCGTATTAACTGAAATGTGAGGAAGTCTTTATGTGGCACATTCAGTTGGAGTATAGCATAAATAAAAGTCTCAGTTGCGTCTCCCGTTAACGCCAATGCGAATTTGCAAATAAGTGTATTTTTTCAGTTGCGCACAGTTGGATATTCAAGTAGAACACAAGGTTGATGAAAACTTGGAAAATTCTTCTTTCTGATGAGCCCCAAGAAGAATCCGGTAGTATGCCGTCGAAGCTTTTTCAGCAACATTGTGAGCAGCTTGTCCTTTCAAGAAAGAGTAAGCAGCTTTGTTTGCCTAAAGAATTCCCGGGTAATTCATTCTTGGATCCTAAAGTATTTTATACCAATCCATTTTAGCTCCTAAATTGTTTGAGCTTGGTGAAATAAAACTAGCTTTCAAGGGATGTACAAGCAATGGTTTGTAGTTATGTTGCATCATCCATTTCAATGCTATTTCCTGCAACCGGGTTTAGGAAGAAACAGCGGTAAGCTAATTGTCCAGGATTAACTCAAAACTAACTAGGAAAATAGAAGGTTTGCAGTGGTTTGCTTTGTCTGAGCTGATGCCAGAGAAGATGGAAGGACATCCGAAATGATATGCAGGTGCTAGCTTTCAAATGATGGAGTGTTGCTCTCAAAAACCTTTCCTCACTTGACATTAGCGGTAATCAACCGGGAGTAGTTGCTATCAAAGCCTCGTTACGAAATGTTTGCCTTGAAGTCCGGCAAACTCCTCGTTGTTGTTTAACAAAAGCTAGTTTCAAAATTAAGCACTCATTGAGCGAAATTCATACGTTCGGTTGGGATGAGCCCCATTGCGAAGGTGACCACTTAGAACTGTCTTTAACCCTTTTTATCTTGATAATATCAGAGCAGTCATCTGCGGATGTTTATCAGTTGCAAACGGCAATGTCTCATTAGTGTTCCCATCCGACCACAGCGTTTTTCCGAATATTGGATGGTCTCGTGCAAATGAAACGGAGACTTATACTTGTGTATCAACAAATTCGGTACTCGTAATGATCATCAACACCGAAGTCAAGTGAGTGATTTCTTTGCCCACTTGCGAGAATCAAATGGGAACCACTAAACAAAGTGACCATATTTGTTCTGAAACAGCTGCATTTGTTTGGAACTCGATAGTTAAAAGATTTTTGAGTGTTTGTTCAACATCACATCAACCAGTGCCCACAAGAGTCTTGCGATGTCATGGAGTAGTGGAGCGGCATTGCTGGTAACATCGGCTGTTTTGTATGACAACCTTTGACGGCGGACAAAAGCATGGCGGTTGTGCCCGTCTCGGTCAATCGCTCAATCACTCCGGGAATCCAAAGTTGTCCTCTGTTTGGTCCTCAGGAGTTTGCTTTAGCAACGGAGAAGCATTGAAGTGAAAACAGTCCCGTACCACCAAAAGTGTCTGCTTGATGTTGTGTTCAACTTTTGGGGTATCAACTCTGGAGTAGTTCTGCATTCTGTCAGGCCTCTCTTAAGGGCCATTTCTCAATTCTTATAAAGTCAAGGTTCCAAAAAAGACCTCTAGGCAAAAATCACCCAGCCAAAGAGCACAATGCTTCCTCCAGCAAAACGGATTGTTAAAATTATCAACAATGCTTGTCTTTAGTGGCATTTTACTTGAAGGATGGCTATTTAGTGCACACTGACCAGTCTTCCTTTGTTTTTTCTATCGCACGAACACTGTGTGAGACCACAAAGTTTGAACAAAATTAAGTTCTTTTGTGATTTTAATCCAACATTCCATACCTGCTTTGACGACGCACTGCGTCCATTTGATGAGGGGTAATGGTACCATTCCTAACCGGTCTTCAGGAGACAGCTTGCCTGGTCCATACTGACCATTTTTCAGGCTTGAAATGTAGAGATTTAGATACTTCACACGCTTGAGACATAAGCATTTATGGCCACTGCAAATCTGCCCTATGTACACTCTTTTTGTACGCATGCAGTGTGGGTTGGGTGCAGATGGACTGCAGCTGCTTCAGCTTCCGTTGGCGTTTGTATCTTTAACAAATCGAGTAGTGGCGTGGAGAACTGGGCGTGCTAAAGTGCAATTTCTGTCAGCTACTAATGCACTAACAACCCGACCACTTGACAACCAAGCTGTGCGCCCAAAAAATCATTACAGACTTAGCCCGCCATGAACATCCAGAAAGTCCAGCTGAAACTCTTGATTTGACACCACTTGTTTTGATATTAGTTTGCAACGTGGGTGGGTAGCTAGCCTTGTGGAGCTCACCAGCGGCTACTCAACAGCTAGAGGAAAAGGGATCAGGGGTGCTATATCCTGTCGTTCAGAAGAACTTACAAACTTACAACTTGCAAACTTACAACAAGCTTGGCTGGTAGCCAAATGCGTAGACTGGCGAATCAACTAAGGATTTTACCACAAGCCACCTTACCACTAATGGCCAATACGATCAGCAACACCAGTGTTGCTGGTCGGTGCAACTCCTCCACTTCCGTGTACGGTCCATCACGCGTAACCTCGGCCAAATCGATGTCTCACTGGAGATTTCAAGCACTCTCAAATGCAATTTGTAGCCGAGGCTGACTGCAATGTTCCTTGCATGACAGTGACTTATCCAGAATTAGAAGCCCTTCGCTTATTAGCTGCCGTGGAATGTGGGACGCCGTTCTCTGGACCATGCATGACACCGTAGTCGGGCTTTCTCGTAAACAGTATTTTTAGTCCCATCCACTGCATGCGCCGGACTCTTGTTTTTTCTTGAACTGTTTCACAACTGACTGCAACGACCTAGCGAAGTGACAATAAATTAATATGAAATCCCATTACAGGCCCAACAGAATGATATCATCAGTTTGAGGGAAACTTAGTAGGCATTTAACAGTCAACCTGCTTGTCAACATTGGAGTGCAAGTGCATTTTCAGGATTTTCCACATTAGGCAAAAGTAAGGTGCGCACAACCCTCAGTGTAGTAAACCTCACGTGGCTTGCTACCTGAGTTGATAATACCTCAGAAATAATGATTCAGTTCTGAACAATCGCGATGAAAGCAGTTACCATTTTCAACTGCTTTGCAAAGTTTAAAGTTCCCTAAACACTGCCATGTAACGCGCCGGAATATCTCTGGGAAAGCGTGGTGTGGGCATATAGCTACAAAACGGTGGTGGAATAAAACTTTTCCTGTAAGTTGTACTGGAGTTTCGATGAAATGCTCTCGTTTTATCGCAGTTTTGCCTTAACAGATGCGGAACATTTTTATAACATTTCGTCAACAAAACCAAATACTGAGTGTATCAGACAATGCGCTTCCCAGATTTCACAGTCCGTTATGAAGTATATTGTTGTTCATTTGCAATTCGTGATCGGTAATCGGGAATGGATAAGAAAAGATCATTGGTCAACTCGAAATATTCGAAACACTATGCTCAGTAGAAATGTGGGCCAACAGTTAGCGAAATAAACTCATTTGCAAACCAATTTGAGTTTGCGGGAGACTCACCTGAAACCCAGCTGAACATCTTGTTATGATGTTTTTAAACAACTGAATGTGCTGCACCAGGCCGCCTCATGTTTCAGTTTGTACGATATTCGACATATCGCGATACATGTAGATACGCAATGCACTACTCATAAGGTTGCTGAAAACTCTTCGGCGTATCGCGATATCTCGAATATTGTGCCAAATGAAACACGATGCGGCCTGCGGAAGCACATTCAGTTACTTAAAAACATCATAAACGAGAGATTCAGCTGGGTTCCAGGTGAGTCGCCCGCAAAACCAAATTGGTTTGCAAATGAGTGTATTTCGCTAAGTTCGTGCAGTTTGGGTTCAAGTAGAACATAAGGTTGACGAAAAATCGGGGGCTGCGCCTACCTGATGAACCCCAAGAATGGCTATATCGATCGTGGGCTGTCGAGGAATTTTCAGAAACCTTATGAACAGTACATTGGGCCTACATTTATTTTGTGTATTTTTAACTCTATCAATCTTGTGTGCAACTATCGTCCTTACATGATTGGCTCAGCCAGCGTGGTCCACAGCTGTGGGGATTCTCGACTTAGTGTGCCGGGTCCAGAAACCGTTAGTAGTGGAGGGTGCAGTATGGCCGTCTATAAAAGGTGTCTCCAACCCATATCACAGGCATAAATTAACAATATTAAGCGGTGCATAAAGAACATCAGTCTCTTTCACCACCACTTATCTTTCAAAGTAACATGAGGCCCAAAGCGAACACCATCGTAGTGGAACTAATTTGTTCCGTACGGGTGTAATGCCTACGCTAATTCCATGCATGGCCCGTCCATATGAAATTTGCAATCGCCAATGCACCTAAATTGATCGCCGGATCCAGGTGACCGGAGCTCCCATTTAAGCCAAAAGGCAGTTGGTTAAAAGTCATTTAAACAAACTACACTACCTTGTTTTATCTAAGTTAACAAGTCTTGTCGTTTTGTACATCCTTGAAGTGCTCTAATGTCTTCGCTGACAGTGAGTACTGATCACTTAAATCTGATAGATGCACGAGACCTCCCAGGTTATGAGATGAGAAAACTGGCAATGATGAATGGTCATTGAGATTACGGTGCATGCATCCAGACAATGGAGTACTTGATGCTGTCAGGCGTCTCCATGAATAAACCGGCAGGATAACTGAGCAGGACAACGCAGTGGTTCACGTCACGCTCCTACTTCGTTGAGTTGGTATGCTCACCTATCCAAATTTTAGCTGTTAGAGTGGATCACACACAAACGCTGACCCCGGCTTGTGTCAAAACATGGTCCATTTCGTTGGTTTGGTTCAATCATCGATCACTCAGTGAATGCATGTGTGATATTTATTTATGACCAGGCAAATCGCTAAAGCGGACAACTGTGCCCATTACCGGTGTAGACTGGTTTTCGCATGGACTTGTATCGCGCTTCTGTACCATGACTTGTGACAGTTTCCCAATATAGGGTGACTTGGTTCCAGTCTGAGAACACTTCACAAAGCAGTGGAACGTGTTATGAGACTACATCCTCTCAGGCCAAACCGAAGGATTTCTAACGTCAAGAACAGGAAAATAGTTCTAGCTGCTGTTACACACGGATCACTTTTGCTAACATCATGTGAAATAAACCAGTGGGTTGAGGCCTACGTATTTTCTTTCCGAGCACGATACACACAAGACACTCACACAACAGTAGGGAAGCCAGTGGAAATAAAAATTTTAAAAAATGGTAATGGAATCACACCGGTTGATCTAAACTAATCAAATAGTCGTCATGAATTAGGACTGATTACCAGCCGGTCATTCTAGCCAGAACAAAACAAGGAAACATGTGCTCGCTGGTTCGGGCGATAAGGCATACACCATGAAGCTAAAAACAGATCATTTTACTGCTGGATCAGTGTCTTTTTGATCTGCACTCACAATAACAAGGAAGTTACATCTATATCGATGGAAAGCATGGAGCTGTACTGGACGAAGCAGAGACACTGAGCATGTCTGCTTAACAACAGTCGAGTGTGATTAGAGTGGTTAGCGATGGCACTATGAATTAGCTTCATTCTCTGCTCTGCCTCCGCCAATGCAGTCCCGATAACCCTCAGGCATATGGAGCAACTGTTTCACCAACCCTTAACCTATGAAGCGTGCATAGCTCATCCAGCGAGGGGAATTTCTTTCTACCTAAAATATCAGCCGTATCTCAG
>SJOL01007890.1:274588-330229 GCA_004794785.1 Opisthorchis felineus | reverse complement strand
TTGCTTGAAAAACGTTTCAGTGCACATACCACAGGGAGCCATGTATGCAGCCGACGACAACTTCCGAAGTTACGGATGGAATCTTGTGAAAAATCTTGACCGTATAGATGGCCCTGCTTGTTATTGCTGGCGCCTAAGACAAGAAGAAACAGTCCACAGTATGAAGAGTTTTGGGAAATAATGGCGGTTTTCCTTCATCCGGAACTGATTAAGCTGAAGTCAGCGTTTCCGGACATACAAAATGAGTTGAAAGCCGAAAACATACAAAATGTCAGTAAACAAATTTCGTTAAGTTCTTTTATTAGCTATGAGTATAACCTTGCATACACTGAAATATGTTGATCTTTTACGCAAATTCCGATTGATCACAATATCGTTTCATGGGGAACACGAGATTTTTTGGGTTTAGAAGGTGTTTGTTATTTTATGGACAACCGCAGCGGACGACAATTGTTGGATATTTCAACTTCTCATGTTTGATGTAGGTGAAGAAATTCCGAAAACGTCGACCGTAACAGCATCTGGCCGTTCGATAGTGAACTGCAAAAGTCCTTTAAAAGAAATTCGCTATTGTAAAAGTGTTCCGACTTTTTGGATGGATACGAAAGTTGAGTGGAATGCATTGGTGAAACCCTCAGGTGGTGGATATGGAAGATTATTTGTGCTCTTCTAGTTTACTTGATTTTCTCCAGTGTACACGTACAATGGAAGCGTCGTTTGTCTCTCCAAGCTCTTAAAATTCGAGCATTTTTTTAAATTTTGGCGAAGCATCAGTGTTATGAGGTTACTTTACAAGGCTTTCAATCTGTACTATTAGACACTTCTAATCACTTATGTTTCAAAGGCAAAAACGCCCCAGTTTTTAGTTCTGCCAAAACACTTTAAGACAAGAAGCAGATCATTCGCGCAACCATCCGGAATAGTTGCGATTTTCAAAGTCAGTCGGACAGGCATAATTGATGCCTGATCAATATAAAAGGATGTTGAAAAAACACGGCTTGCTTTAAACCTGGACAAATGTTGTCAGAACACGATTGCTCATGATAATAGGCTCCACATTAGGATCAGCCCATAAAGAAGGTGAAAGAGCAAAATTGATTATATGTTCCACATTGCTACAAGCAATATTCACGCGCTTGTGTTTCCTCAATATTTCCTGTTCAGCACAAAAACTCACCAACGGTATTAACTTTTCTAACCACGTGTCTTAATCACAGGCAACAAAGTACTCAAAACCGCGTCGCTTTTGCGTGACATTTCTTTCCGAGGTGCCCTATTGCATTGGGACAATTCCCATGGGTTCACTAAGAACACAGTGTGGACAAACTTAGTAGTCTGTAGAATAAATAAAATCAGTCAGCCGTGCGTCGAATTCCAGTAATAACTTGGAGTGTTTCAAAAAAGATGTGACGTTCTACCTGCATTTTTTGGAAAACACCTTTGACTTCCTGTTAAGCGGTTAAGCACTACGAGGATGCTGTTTAGAAACTACGAAATAAATGGGTTTGAATAAGGTCTGTTCTTCAAAACGAACAAACTGAGAAGCTTGGTTTCGTTTGACTAAATATTTTAGTCACACTTTTCAAGCATATCGTATTGAAGACATATCAGATTGCCTCAGCCAGTCTTTATCGGACTGAGCGTAACTTCAAACAGGTTCGATGTGTTTTTGACCATTTGTCGGTTACTCTTCGCTCAAAAATAAAGGACGGCAAAAGTTCTTTTCTTTAAAAGAATGTTAATCAGTCTTACACGGTCCTTCAGAGGACTTTTTGAAGGCTGTTTGATATTGTATATACTTACCCAAACTCCATAGATATGGTGTACACTATTGTAGCGATGTCTTATCATCTCCCAACCTTGTCTGGTACCATTTTGTGCAGCAGAATCTGTAATTCACCATTATCGGCAGCGTAACATCAGCGTTAAGAAGCTGACACTTCGCTGCCTTACAAACATAATTCATTTGAAAGCTTCACTGTGAAAAAAACAATAGAAGTGGATGGGAACTGGACTTAATGTTGGCCTACCACAACCATTCAGAGGTGCCTATATCCTCAGACACTCACCGAGATACACTGAATAGAAACTGATAACAGAAACACCACTGACATATATTAGCAGCCACTTATTGTAGCGTCTACAACCATCTACAGCGGGGATTACTCGGACCCCATCCTGGAATGCGATTCGTACCGACAGCACCAAGACTTTTCGTGGTCTCTTACTTATCCCTCTTCCAGGATAAGGGATGATTACTTCTCTGCTTCCGCCACTCTGAATTGGATGCAGAAAACAGCACTTTATTCGGCAAACGATGGTTCGTCATGCGCAATACATGACCTAGCCATCACGGCATTTGGCGCTGGATATATTCTTCGATTGAAGTCCTCGTTGCACACCTGAACACTAGTTCTATCGTTGCGGATTTACCGGCATCGGTCTACACGAGCTATAGTTCTGAGACAACAGTCATCGATGGACTAAAGACGTTTTGGTTCAGCTGCTCGCAGAGGCCATGTCCCACAAGCATACACAGACAGCGATAAACTTTCCGCTTGTGAGACTCCTTAACGGAATTTGCCAGAGGAACCTTACAGAGGTGACTATCGATTGGTATCGAGTCAAGCAAGGATCCTGCCACCCGGTGACGTAGGATTATTCCGACCCCTCCACATTCTTCAGCTAGGGCCTCTAGATCGTCAGAGATGCGCAGCTGGAAGCGAATGGAGACTGATGGGTCAGTTAACTCAATGGTTGTGCTTGAAACTTGAAGTCTTCTCCCTGGCACGCAGCACATATCAGTGTCAAGCGAATGCGGTATGAGAGCAAGATCAGCTTGTTTTCCTGTTTGCTTCAGAGTGCGAACACTGAAAGGGGCCGGACAGACCGGGCCTCGAGTCTTGAAGATTGATTTAAAGATGTTTGAGGCTGTCGTCACCGGCTGAAGCGCAGATGTTGCGGCCAAGACCGATGCACGATGACCGGAGTGGTCAGTCCTAACGGATGGGCCTACAAGGAGTGTTGTTAATAGTGTGAGGGAGGAGGAAAAAAGGTATATGAAGGAGAAAGAAGGGAGGCGTCAGCAGTAACCTGTTTTCATTTACCCATCCTGCTGTATGCAGCAAGTAAGACGACCTGGCTGGTGATAACACGCTACGGCCGATGTGGCATGAGATTATGGGTAAGTGTGCAATTCACGGTTGTTCTTAGACTGAGATACTACTAGGGCACCCACACCTAGACAGGGGGAGGACTAGGATCCTCATCAAAAGCCTTTGACTCAAAAGCCTAACCGCAAAGCAGCGGTGGTTGGCGTAAGACCCAAGTTGCCCCACAGGCTCTAACTCCCAACCTGGAGGATCATGATTCCTCTCCTCCACGTAGTATGAGAGAATCTGCGGGTGTCACACGGACGCCCCCCAATATTGCTTAATAGGTGACGAAGGCACACTAACCTACACACCACGATAAGGTCCACTCTCTGTCTGGATCGATAAGTAGGATGACCTGGTTTCGCTTCATTTCTTTGAATTGTCGCTTGGTCTGTTTTATGTGCAGCGATATGAGTGAATAGGAAACAGGCGATTCATCGTTTTAACCTAGCAGTATTCTGTACAACTAGTTCAGACAAGCAAAAAACTTGTGCCCAATGGTTAACCACAAAAGTTGAGCGCATGTGTTTGTCACAAACTCACCGGAACCGCACAAGCTCTTTTGGTTTTGACTAGCGTGTAGCTCGATCGTGCGTAGCAGAGCACTCCAGTAAGTAGGGTTATAATAATCCTCACCTGCAGTGACGGTATCGGTGTTTCACTGTTGTGCTTTGCTGCAGGGGTTTACAGTTTGCAATCACATCGAGTACTCACGAGTTCCACGTCGTCGATGCTTCCAAACAATAAGAGATGACTTGGAAATACCCCGGAACTAAAATACTCTTAAGGAACTTTCGCATGGCAATATATAACCACGTTAACTTGCGGACTTTGAAAAGGTACTTCCAGACAACACTGATGTGACGAGTTTAATTAGTATCCCTGAAAGGCATTGAAGATGTTGTTCTGTAAGTGAAGCCGATCTATGCCGAAAAGCCAGGAAGCACTGTGAAGCTGTTTCATTCCTATTAGAAATCATCGGCAGTGTACATCTCACGGATCTCAAGGAAGGTTACAACTCCCAACCTTCTGGCTAAAAGTTCAAGACCAAGCCGTTCGGCTACGGTCGGTTGAGTAGCAGTGTGACTAACTCGTACCTGGACAGAATATAACGCCACTCGCCAATCAGTCACGGAATCCAGATCACGTGATCACATAAGTGCTGACTTCTTAGATGGGAGATTCACCCAAAAAACAGCATTATCCCACATGGCTTTTTAATCTTGGTGCAACATAGAATCGATTAGATGTCATTGTCGAATAAAGATCCGGTTGCGCTCTTTCCGTTCATCGACTTCGATCCGTTTATCTGAGGAAATTAGTGAACATTATTAGTGGTTATCCTTCCTAGTGTAAATTATCCTTTGGTTCTTGTTCGAACTTATTTCTTCTAGAACGCATAAATTTGAACTACTTGGGCATCCGCAGGATTGTGGGCTTTTCTAAGGTCACTACTGTCCGGCTTTTTTTTACATTCTTAGCGTTTCCTTATTCAACAATGTCGTCCTTTCTTTAGGAGTGCCGCCTAATAAATGCTGACACTATGTTATTCCGATTTTTGATCATCCCTGGAAAGCTGTCCTATATCTAGAGAACCGTTATGCCGTGATGTAGCAAAGAATAGCTCTTCCGTTACCGTTAAGCTCAGGTCCTGCATAACTTGCTGTTTGCAGCTTTCCAAGATATCTTGCTTAAGCTGCGCCTTGTGTGACTTCCACTTGCTTGTCCTAACATATCGATAATAGCTTCCTACTTCTGTTGAGGTTTTCGGTGGTGTTGACCATAAGTTTTGCTAATGATGATGTTTTACTATGGGAAAGTTGTTTGCTGCTTGCCCTAAAATTCAACACGTACATTACTACCCTTGCTTTATTCCATAAATAAGCCTCAAAGTTTTGACTCGGATTGTCGAATACTTCGGTGGACAAAACGCCAGCTAGCATGTTTCTGCTTGCCGTTGGTGCGCATCGGACGTGTCCATGACTATGTGTGTTGCGCTGGTTCCGATTACTACCTGAAGTAATAAATGATGAAGAAAATGCATCGTTTACCGGCCTAAATAGATCTCTCCAAGTAAAGTTCATGGGTTCCTCAGCTTTGAATGGCTGCTTTATTTTTACTTGCCTTGTGGATACGAATTGGGATCCTGAAAATCTAGCTGTCTGCAACTGCTTCGGAAGCTATTCAGTCGGTTCGCCAGCTAAGCCGTGAAATAAGCCGGAGTGGCTTCAGCTTCTGTAGTGCGTATTCATATCCAGCCAAAGTATTTATGGAAGCATCTGACGTCAGGCCAACTCAAATAGTCTTTTGAGACAAGTGTACTTCTGAATGACAAAGATCTTCGGTGGAAATACGGTGGACGGCTATATGAGAGATAGAATACCTAAATTGATGAACACCAAAGTCACTGAACGTGCAGCTTATCCCAAAATGATAATAAGCCTGCTGGAAAGAAAGACGCTGGATCAATAATTTTCATGGAAAGCAAATTTACCGAACCCTGGTTGTGTTAGCCGTTGCTTCATTTCTTAGGTCTCGTGCCATCTAGTTGCATTCGCAGCCTCTGTTATGCTATAGCCTTAGTACTTGGCATCGTCATTCAAATAAATTTATTAGGTTTTGCTCAGTAGGTTGAATAGACGGCATAATGCGCATCCTTGTGAACGTGAGTAGGTTGAGCCGCACGCAATGTAACCGAACAACGGGGCCAACCATGGAAGAGGGCACGACCAACAAACCAGCTTATATTGCATTGGTCCGGGTTTTGGAATAAAACAACGGTGCGTCGGAATATCTGCAAAAAATGCGCAAAATCACTGTTAGAGATATAGTGTAATCTCAGTGAGACCAGTTTAGATGATTCATGGACCGATGTGTTTGTTGCTTGGTCTCGTACAAACCTTGTCACTGACAGTTTTAATTGCCATAAGAAACAACAAAATTTGCGTTGTTATTTTTCTCTTGTAAGCTTTCCAGCCTTAAAGGGTTTTTATTGCAACGACACGTTTGTTTTTTTGCTCTATTTTCCCACTTTACACCCTAAGTAGGCGGATTTCTTATTTTTATATAATGGTACGGCTTAATGGTAAAGTTTTTTTAGTTTCTATAATGATAAATGATCCTTGTTGCCTGAATCTTCTGAGGACGTACGCAGTCGGATGATACTTTAGTTGTCTACCTGTGAATATTTCTGGGATGATTAGCGTTTTATGCATTGTCTAATGGTTATTGACCAGTGTTGCTGCATCAGATTGATTCCGCAAACAACGCCATGATTTGTTTTGGTTTTCGTGGGTAAATATCATGTCATGTGAAATTCCTAATGGAAGGCTCAGCTTATCGCACGTCACGTGGTCATCTACACTCGTTGCTCCCTGCGTGATGAGTTGTCACAGACGACAAATTTCAATCAGGTGCCATCATTTCACACACGAGCCAGCTTTGCTCAGTCTTCGGGTAGATTTCAAGCGTGTGCTTTGTGACGCGAGCTATCGATCACCGTGTGCAAGTCGATAATATGTTTCCAGGAAGTAGACTTAGTATGTGCAAAGGATCTCATATTTAAATCACGGTATTCGTGCCCTGCTGATTTGTGCATTGCTTGTAGACTTTTTGTCTGTATCTTTATCTAAACAGAGTCCAGGGCTATTTCACAGTATTTTATTTGAGTTTTGTGTATTTGGAAGTTTAGTGGTACCTGCCGACGTAAATCGGTATTAACTTCCCAGGATAACACAACATTCTTCCGAACCATTCCACTATTTTTGAGCAGCATGATCACAAGCGGAAACGCGAGCTATGGATGTGGAGGGATGTAAACGAGAACATTTAAAAAAGTGGGAGAAGTTCTGTTCAAAGGTGTGCCATCAATAGTTTTTCAGTCAGAAGAAATGATCCCCAGAGTGTATGAGAAACTTTGGCACGGAAGCACAAATGTGAAGGCTAGCAACTGAAGAAAGGACAATGCTGTTCAATGCATTTCAGGGTGCAGTAAGCCCTAGCGTAGTCAAAACTCGCACATCAGGCAAAAGGTGTCCGTCACACATGTTCAGATAATTGGCAAGAGAGAATGCTCAAAGCCAGACACCGCGCACAAAAGTGTCATAAGCACTTAGACAGCACAAAATTGTGACTGCACACATATCGTTGACTGTGGTCTTGGTAGATTGAGGAAAACATATACCTCGAGAAAAACTGACCGCCGGTTCGTAAACTCAAAAATCAACTCTCCGGTTGATCACAGTTTCCACAACAGAAGATCATTCGGTGCCTGTAATCACGTGGGACGTTTGCAACTCTCATTCTCAGCAGACTGCGGATATAATTCCGAGACAAGTAGAATTATTTGCCACCACTTAAATATCTGTGTTTCCCCTGCTGTTTTCTTCCGTAACTGTTAGCTTAACCCCCAGATCTATAGTGACCTGACGAGGAGACTGAAACTATGAATGTTTTTGAGTTTGATGCTTCACCAAGTTACTTCAGTTCCCTGGACTACAGTCAGAAGGAGCAACTAGTTCCTTTGACCACTACAAAACAGCTCTTTCACCAAAAATGTTTAGACATACTTCCTGCGAATCAAACAATCTGTTAAACATGTGTGGTGAATTGTATGAAAGTCCGTCTGCCATAAAAAGTTAAAAACCGAAAAACACAGAAAAAAAACTCGCAAACAGATTTCCTATTATTTTTGATCAGCCAATGAGTTTCCAGTTGATTCCCTTGTATATCAGTAGCTCCTCTCAACAATCATGCCAGCATTTCGTGGATCTCCCCTGAAATTGAACAGGTTTCCGTTCGGTTTCTCGTTCACAAGGCCGTGTAGCAACACATTATATAACCCTCTCGGCATTAAAGTGATACTACTTTCCTGTTCATTTTCCCCGGCGAACGAAACTTAAAGAGCTTATGTAAGGGCGGTGGTCGTTCACAAGTAAGTAAGCAAGTAATCGAATTCATTCACAATCTGGATGCCTAATATAGATACCACAAGTGTCTGCTGCGGTCCAGTCTAATTTTCTAGTCGTGATTCGTTAATGAACATGAAATTGAAAGTCGGAAAGCAACAAGTAAGGCGGATGAGACCCAAGCGAATAGATAGGAAGGCTAAACAAAATGTCCCCGCAATTATTCTATGCTCTAGAGAAGGAATTGGGCTGGCTTTGACTGACCTGCAGCTAGCAATTTGTTATCAGACACGAGGCACACGAACTGATCAGCGCAGAATCTTCCTAGCAATGCACACATTGATCTCCTACAGGTGCTAAGTTTTACAAAACCTTTCCGGCAATAAATTGGAATATACATAGTAGCTGGTTTAGCAGACACATTTGAGCGAAGAAATCCCTCTCAGTAGGTCATCGTCAGATTCGCACTTAAATGTAGATCAGAATGAACCCAGCGACATCTGAAGTGAGTTTGAACAGTATGTTGAAAAACAAAACCGCTGTTGGATCGCTATGCGGTAACTCTAAAGCGTTGGGTGGGTCACATATGATAAGGGAAATTTAGCAGACACTTCTGGTTAAAAGCGAGGTACTTATAAGTAGTTGGTGAAAACTCAAGTTTCACAGCTCCATCGTTTGCCGATTGCCAGAGCAATCAGCGCCGGAATAAAGGGATCGAAACAGGGAGGGATCACGTGTTAAGTGCCCAGAATGCTGAGGATACAAAACTATACCTGTTCATTCTGTGTGAAAGTGCTGTTTCAACTAGGTCTGGGTAAACGAGGCATTTGGACAGAATATTTTTCAACGTGGAGTTCTGGCCTCTGTATGTGGATGAAGATAATTTCAGCTTTGTGCACTATCTGGGTTTTAGCCAGCCTTAATAGGCTTAGATTGACCTCGAAAATGTCTTTACTGGCACTGGTGATACCCACTAGGTAAGGAAAAGCTTGACGATTTGTGGGCCGAAGGACAACCTTCCTCGGATATGATGGAATATGTAGTCATCTGTTTTGGCAATGGTCTCATCGTCAGACGGATTCAAGAAACCTCATAAAATAAAAGAAACTGACAGCTAAACACTGAAGAAATAGATGATTTTTCTTAATTTTTTTCACACCACAAAAAGAGGATATTTCGTTTCCACGGAGCTTTGGTGAACTAAAAATTCTGTATAAATGTAGATAGACTGGGGAACACTTTAATACCAAACTTCATGAGCTTGACAAACCAGGACACTGATACGTTTAGCAGGTAGCCAGCCACATTTGTGGCTGATCGTCACAAAAAAATATGTGAAAAAGACCTCGGTGACAGCAAAAACGGCTTTTTTGTGCATTGCTTCTGCATCAGTTCAGAAGTCCAAATGCATCACTGACCCGCTGGCTCTTAAAACATGTCGAGGAACCAGCGAAATGCACTCATTTGCAAACAAATTTGGTTTTGCGAGAGACTCACCTGGGACTCAGCTGAATCTCTCGTTTGTGATGTTTCCAGGCAACTGAATGTGCTGCACCAGGCCGCCTCATGTTTCAGTTGGTACGATATTCGAGATATCGCGATACATGTATATACGTAGTGCACTTCGTGGGCTGTCGAAGAATTTTCGGCAACCTTATGCGTAGTTCGTTACGTATATAAACTTCAGGGAACCCTTTCTTTCTCAAATCTGCCAAGATTTAATCCGGACAGGATAAATCGGTCTGAACATTGTTGCCCCTAAACATAGTGCACACAGCAGAACCTTACTGACAAGCGTTGTGATGTGAGCCACACAGAAATGTAGGACTCGCTAACTAATCTCAAGCTTAAAATTGGGAACAATAGTTGCTTCATTCTGGAAATCAGTATATATTTATTTGCCACCCAACTAAGACTTCGTTTGTTTATCCTTGGCTCTCTACTATGTTGGTTCCTGTATCATCTCGCAATGCTAGAAACCTATCTACGGCCTCCTGATTGAATAGTACCTAATCCTACCATTTGAATGGTGCACTTTACCAGCCGTGCCATAGGCCACCGAACTTAGGGTTACCTGTTGTTTGCTATAATCTACTTCCTGATCCAAATATGGTCAGTGCATCAATTAGTTATATAGTTATATCACATTGTACATTATATTACACACTACGTAATACCTACACTATTATGAATAAGAGACATAACTACTGTATTAGTGGCAATCAAAATAGGAATGACACTGTGTGGTTCGATATGTCGTGCGCATGATACACGCATTAATATTATGCTATACCAATTTCCAACAAACGCAGGACACTAGCTATCATCCGCCCTGATGGAAGCACCAGCCGCCCGCATGTTTCGTACGAAGCTGATTTCCCTCAGGCAGATGGTTATTCCCGACACACATATGCCCATAACAGCTCAAATTCCTCCTCCGAGAGTATCACCTTGGTGCCTGTTCAACCGGGAAAACAGTACATGGAAGCACACCAGGGGGCTTTTCATGGTGCTGTTCAACCGACCACTTTTCATCGTGAGCACTGGATGGACATGCACATTGGTGGAAGTCCGCACAGTGATCCACCACAGCTGGAGCCCATACGCATAGCACCGATTAAAGATGGAATGCGATCAGCCATAGTCGATAAGTCCAGACTGCGTCATTCTGATCCCACTTTGAATTCCCAAACCAGTTCGATATCCATTCAGCTAAAGTGAGTCCGACATTTTGCAACATTTTGATATCTTAT
Source organism: Opisthorchis felineus (assembly GCA_004794785.1). Classification (NCBI taxonomy): domain Eukaryota; kingdom Metazoa; phylum Platyhelminthes; class Trematoda; order Opisthorchiida; family Opisthorchiidae; genus Opisthorchis; species Opisthorchis felineus. Next base: position 319,414 of record SJOL01007890.1, on the reverse strand, counting down.
GCAAGTAATGCTTACAGGCTATTTGTTTTCAGGACCCCTTTTAAAAAGTCTCGGATACCGATATTTTACGGTTTTAAGCCAAACAAAAGTGAATTTCGTTTCAGTTGATCGAATACCCCACTCCTGGTACGCACGCATATTAGTTTGTGGTAGGTCGCTTTTCTAAGGCGACGAACAAATCCACCGTTTCATGTAACGGACGGATGACCCTTAATTCACTTATTTTCATTCATAAGGGATCCTCTGTGTTTTTGCAATTAACAGTCTTCATTTTTTATCTGCCCCTGTTTGAAACACAAATTTAAAAGAATGAGCAGAATTCATGGGGCACTAGTAAGGAACTAAATGCCCGATTTTCCAAGAAGCCTCTGTAATGGAAAGAGGCACCGTGTGGTGTTCCTGATGGAACCAAATCCAGTCTGTCGTTGTACGTCATTTACTGTGGGAGCTGTTTACATGTCCATCCTCATATGTATCATCATGTAAACAGCATCATCTGCGGTACAGTAGTGTACGCGAATTTCCTGACACCAATTTTGCCATTTTGGCCTACTGTCATCCGCTGTAGTCAAAAGTAGTCACGTATGCCGATGAAAGGTATAGTTGAAATGAATGAGACTGCCCAAAATCATCGGCAACTCAATGCTTTTCCTTGCTTAGAATATCAGAATAATCCGTCTGAATTTATCTTGAAGACAGGGTTTACTTGATAACTTGTCTGGGGATGGATTTTTAGTTTAGGCGGGAGTATGATCGAGCACGATTTTCCGGTTCCATGCTTTCACAGAACAAATTGAAATTGCGTGGCTTCAAGAGGCCTGGAAAAACACTGAGGGACGGAATTGCTTATTCACCGTGCCCGTCAAGGCTACTCAAAATGTGACACATATGAGCTACGAATATACCTTCGTTATTTGTCAACAACAGTTTAACTTTTACATTAGTATTCATTAACACCCTAACGTAGGTTTAACAGTGTCCTACAACCTGTTTTTGACCGAGCGTTAAGATTATCATTCTAACCTAGAGGGACAGATGTACCTTGTTTTTCATGACATGAACGTCTAAGGACCTGGGCTGTTCAGATGAATTACCAACCAGACAAATAGGAATTGCTCCAGCGATCGGGTAAACAATCCTACGAGACGTCCTTGAAGTTGGCTAGCTAACTACACCAACCACTGTAGAGCTCATTCTTCATTGAACACCTCTTTATTTGTTGTAAAACGAGCAGGTTACTACACTGAATGACGTTCCAGCGTCAAGCACATTAGGAGTTATCACTGATGAGATGCAGTGGTTCCTCAGGAGAGAAGGTCCTCGTTTGGGGGGAGAAAATGGAGAGAAAACTATAATCCAATAAGACCAAACTGCGTCCTCAAAGTTACCAAAGATCAGGGAATTTATACTGCGAGTAGTGCCTGGAAGCTAATTAGAAAACTGAACACAGTTCCACTGTAGTGAGAATCACGTTTCTGTCGGTTCGTTGGTAGTTCTTTTTTTAAACTAGGAGATTGCTGCATGAAACTCCGTCAAACCAAAAATCACTTGACGATTCCCAAAATTTAGTGTACTTGCACGAGTGAATAGTCCCGAATAAAAACAGTGTTGCACTGCAGGAACGAACGACCTTCGAGCGGAAAAATGCGTCCATTTTGAGATATGCGTTCTACTGACTGGTTGTATCGCAGCCTTTATAACTCACTCATACTGACGTTGCAAGCAGTCTGCAACTGACCCTCAAAAAGGAACAGCTTAGACCATTCCCGAAAACACGAACCAGCTGCAGAATACCCATAGGATTTTGTTTAGCAAAAAATGAACAACTTGGCTTGACTAAGTTCAACATTAACTCACTGACACATCCAAAAAACAGGAGGATGTTAAAGGCATCCGAAAATCTCAGCCAAGCCGAGAATTCCACCCTTTCTTGTGATTATTCTCCGGACATGGTGCTACATCACGTCTTGCAGTCTTGAAGAATATTCAGCTTTCTGTTTCACGGCTGTAGTTGGTTAATTTAATTGATCCCATAGTAAATTATATATAGCAGCGTGGCCTCTCTTGACCTGGTTTCACTAAAATCCACCTAAATTGCAAACTGCCCCCGCAAATGAGCATCAGGTACTTCACAAGAATAAATGGCCAGACAGACCATAAAAATGAAATGTTTGTGGTAGTTCACGCTCTAAATTGCCTCAGCTTAATGATGGGAGGCTTCCTTTGCTCCGTTGTCGCTAATATCCGAAAAACTATGAACGCAAACAGTTTCCATGTCATAAAATGTCGGAATTGATCTTTCCAGGCCTGTATATCAAAAGAGCCACGTTTACATCAGTACTTGGCACTCCAGAGTAATTATGTGCAAGAACATCATCCGCTAAGAATTAGGCGTGGTGTATCAACATATATCATTACATGGCCCCGGACAATCCGTGCCCCTTTATGATCTATTTTAGACGCCTGATGTATAATTATGACTTTTGAGTTACTCACGGTTCCATCAAAACAACTATCTATCTATCTATCTATCTATCTATCTATCTATCTATCTATCTATCTATCTATCTATCTATCTATCTATCTATCTATCTGTCGAACTCTGCTCGTCTTTGGCTGTTTTTTGTAAGTTTATCTTCAATTCTCGTTCCTATGGTCTATGTCTATCTATCTGAATGAAGTATCTTTTAGAGGGTGGCATCAGCGCTTAGGATTCGGAAGGATGTAGCCTTTGAAATTGCACTATATACCCAAGTGTTACATTTTAGTAGGCTCTCGCGTCCTGCAGTATAGTTTTACTTCTGCTCCACGATTGAACACCGTTTAATCTCTTAGGGACATATAAGGTTGGAAGAAATATGTGTCAGAACATTTCAGGGTTTTGGCCAATCTAGTTAACAGACCTCAGGTCTGCAGTTGTGCAACTTAGAGGTTTTAAGGGTTTTTTCGATGTGCTTTCCTAATGTAATTGTTTATGTGATTTTGGAGACCTGTTTATGACTGCATTCTCCTGAATCGCTCTCCACCTGCGCGTGAATGGTGCTTGTCGAACGAGTGCACTTTCTAGTATTTTGCGCTACTCCTTAAGCTACTCAGGTGAGCAGGTAAGTAGCTGAAAATGGTTAATGTGGGCTGCATTATCACCGCGAAAAATGGCCATTACTGGGGTAGAATGGGGAAGAAAACTGTTACGATGCCCCTTCTGGGCTCAACTGCTATCCGGACCAGGCTAAAATATGTGTGTCACTCGAGGCCACTCAGGGTACTGACCCCCGCAAAACCCACTGACACCCCACAGAAGAAATATTATGATGTCATGCGGCTTCTAAAAAAGCAATAAACTTAACCTAAATGCACACTGTTGTACATTCTGTAAAGTAATGAGATTGGTAAATTACCGATGTAAACCCTTTTGTCGACACGCCTGGATTGGTTAACTAGTAATCTATTTCACCTTTATGGGTCGCATTTCAGTCGAGGTCGTCAGTCGATGCGCCTGAACGACCACCCCTTCACGGCAGATGTGAAACCTATCAATACGGATGCAGGAGGTGGATCGCACGCCTCTCGTCGGGCAATGGTAAATTTGAGCACTTTTCATGTGACTGTATTTGATTGCAAATCAAAAGAAATGTGTTTTAGTGGGAGCCCCTCTTGGAATGACCAGCTGTATTGCTTGAATGCTAGGCCAACTCTAGAATAAGCAGCCAAACAGCAGGGCTCCGGATTTGCAGGTGCAGCCAATTGATATTACAGATAATCGACAGTCGGTGAATTTTGAAGGACATCGAGCAGTAGACATGGAAAAAGAGCAGAGGGTTTAATGGTTTATTCTGCGGTTGTTAGGTCAGACATTCACGACCCCTGCCTCACCCCGGTAAACCCAAGCCCAAAGCCGTATCTTTCTGGACATTTTATTTTGTTTTGAAACTTCAGATAGCCACGGTTTCCACGCGCTGCAATGGGGACTGTTTGGTTTGACGACCAGAACTTCTGAATGATTCTTGGGTGCTAGTGAATTTTGGTGCATCTATAATGTTTGTTGTGAAGCGACCGACTTGGGTAGCAGATCTGGTGGGTGCTCTTCGATGCCATCTTATGGGTAGCACTTGTGTCGGCCAAGTACCCCAGATCAGCCGTAGAAAAGACCCACCGTCCTGCAATATGCATTCGACGATTGATGTGGCTTCTGAATCCGAAACTGTCTTGCACGTAAAACTTTGGTAGTGATTTTATTGTTGGCAATCCTGGTTACGTGATCGTCTGCTACTCTGCTAGTAGAAATATGCAAGGAAGAAGGTTGTTCATTACATTGAGTCGGTCGTGAATCCGATTTCAGGCTGCACCATATTTAGTTGTTGGGGTATCCTTTCTGCATTTGTGTGGCATCCTTGCACATGATAAACATGTCACTAACAAAGCGTTTGTAATAGAATATAGCGTCGATTCATTATGCTAATTCGGCAGGCCGTGTTCTCAATGTCGATTTCTCACAGCTCTGTATTCAGTTCCTTGCTAAGTGGTTGCTTTCTCTATGCTACCAATATCGATTCCATGTTAATTATGATGACAGTAGGCAACCGAATTGGGCATAACAAAGTTCCATGAGTTCTAGTGAGTCTGTCAAAATGTTATCTTTTCCTGGGGCTTGTTTTAAATTAATCCATCGCCCTGCATGAATCTCCCTTCATACCTTTGTGACACTAGGTTTTCCGTTCGTTTTAAATTTGCCAATCAGAGTACTGTTGGGTTTGGAGTGGGCATATCCAATACTTGTCAGGAGATTCCATAGAACCATGCTACAAATCCTAGCAAAATTTGAGTCAGTACACTAGCAGCCACTATAAAGGGCCCGGTAGGTTGGCTGAGTGCGCATTAGGAAGCCTCAATGACTACAATAATCTAGCAAATACTGAACTCACTGGGGATCGGAAATATCTTTGATTCTTTGAATCGTTCTATTGTAGCCACCGGTCCCAACAACGTACGTGATTAAACAGCGCAGGTCAGATATTATGTATGTTTTGTCTACCAGTACAGGCAATCATATGGACATCAGAAGTTATAAGGCGAATTCTCCCTTTGGGAGCAGTACAGCAACTGGTTGTAAGTTTTAAAAAACCGAATCAGTCCACTTTATACAATCTGCTTATTATAAGGACTGCGCCAGAAAAACGGTCGTTTGGGAGACTTTCCAAACTAGAAATAATTGTCATATGTTAGGTTAACCAATTTCAGCATACCTACTTAATTGATACCCATTGCTCTTCATTTTTATTATGAAAATAGAGATGAGACAGTCGGAAGTTTTAAGGATTTCAAAAATACTCGCACTTTTGATGGTCGTAACATGGAGTTAAGTTTACGGTAAATTTTCTGTGGACGTCCTGACGTCAGGAATTACGGATGTTGTTAAGTCTGCTACAAATTCACGGGAAACAAAATTTTGAATGACAGAAGCATCTATATATCAATAACGATTCCATCTGAAGCATTTGTACACAATAATCCACTAGGAAAATTCAAGGAATGGCTTAGCACACTGACAACATTAGGACATTTAGAATGCAGTTGGACGATGAGCCCCATCAAGTCATTGTATTGTACCAGTTCATAGTTCTGCCAAACCAACAGCTGAAAAACTTCCCACTTGGGACTGGTACATGACAATTTAGCCCTCGTTCTTCTTACTAGCCGATGGGGCAGGTTTCTAATCGTGGTACGTATCCTAACCATGGTTTACAGGAGTGATCCTAAAAGGAGTTCCTCTAAAATGTCCTCTAGAGATTGGCAGCATCCATTGCGTCCCAGTTTGTTGGCCGATACGCACCAAGCTTGTAGGTGAAAAAGTCCTTGATACAAGCCATCAGCTTTCTACCAACCGGACCTGATTAATGTACGCGTAAATGGCTTCGTTACGCTGCCTTTTTTCCTTTATATGATATAGAATTGATTGTAGTTATTATGGTTGCTGAATAGATAAAAAAGAAATTCCTGCGCACGGCGGTGTTTGTTTCCTTATCAGACAGATCATATAGGTACCTAACCTAACTGTTAATAGGTACTTTTATGTGACAGTTGAGCAACCTTGTCAATCTGAGAGCTAATTCAGCGAGTACAGAGGATAAGAAAACAGCCCAGTGCGCAGGAATACATCATTAAAACAACTCGAATTGGCAAAGCTTCCAATAAATCTCCCTTCTAGTCCGTGGACCTTCATTCTTACGATGAACCAGCATGGATTTATGAACCGGGAAGAACAGAAGAACGGATTGTTCACATTCGTACACCTTCGATTTCCGATCTCACATCCGATCCAACTCAAATTCAAATTTCGCACAAACACAAGACATCAAAAAGACGACTATCTTCATCTTCGACAGGCAGTGATAGCACAGATAGTGACGTGATAAACATTAATCAATCCAGAGGATTTCGACGTCTGTTGATATCAGAAAACGGTTCAGTGCACGAGATCGCACAGGATCAATCCTCCAACGCTGAAGTTCCTTCATATTCAGACACGGAAAGTCGTTTACGTTTATCTTTTATATCCGACCAACGCTGCAACTCTGAAAACAGTCTGCACACGAGTCCCGAGTTGAACCTCCGGTTGAACTCTCAGAATGCTCAACATCCAACTGTCGAATCTAGTCCACGTGGAGACTCTGATAGCGATCCCCGAGTGAAGTTTGAAGCTGTTCCACTGGTAGACGACAAAGTACGTGGTTCACCTAGTGTCGTGATTGATTCAACTCGATCGCAGGAGATTTTGGGCGGGTTGGGTAGTGGTCCCAATGAACTTCATTCCATAGAACAACCTGCTTCAAACTTGGTGTCCGCAGAAAACTCACCAGTGCTTTTCAGGCGATCCTACGCAAACTCGCGGTCCAACGGTTTTGCTGCACTTCCATCGCCAAGTAAGTCTCCTCTATATGAGACTCTGCTAAGAGAAACTGTTAAAACTATTTAAAAACGAGTAGTGTTTGCAAAACTTAGCTCAAGCAGAATGATACTGGTAGCTATCCTATCGCATTTTCTGAAAGAACTACCGTTAAAAACTACTTCAATGAAGTACACCGCTGTACTTATTTGATGAAGACAAGAGGTAAGACCGCTGAGAGAACGTATCATTCTATTGCATGGCTATTTTTTTCTGAGATCAACTGGCAAGTGAATCAAGTGAGCGAGAAGCGTCCGTGCACATATGGTAGATAGATGCACTTAAGTAAATAGAATTTCTGTGAATCTCAAGCGCATCCGACTGCGATCGCTGAACAATGGTTAACCGCAAGATCCTTTTTTAACCAGCTGTAGAATTGCTGGTATCCAAAAACTGCCGTATGAGGGAATAACTAGCCCATTTTGATTAGGAAGGATGTCTGATCTTGAAAGGTCTATCCACAGGAGGATCTCATTCTTTATTAAGGCTTGTGATGTTGGCCTGAAGCTCTAGCCAGCAGGTAGAAGGAGATGAGTGTATAACTAGGTGTCCGCTGACCGTTTTCCTTGATGAATTGGAACGTGTTCATTCCGTTAACTTGTTTACTTCCGTATTGTGAAAATTCATCAACAGTCATCGTTTGACGTAACTGCTCACGCTCAAGAATGGTTTAATCAAATCCAAATGACTCTTTTGGAAGTTGATCGGAACTGAAAATAACTGACGTAGTTTAATCAGTCACACAGTACTTTCTGCACCCATTAGAACTGATCAGATGGACAAAAAGGTATCGACCATGTGACACCTCGGTTGGTATCTTCGGACTATGGATCACCAAAACTACGCTTCCCATTGCAAACTTGAATAACATCTTAACCATTCACTTGGGTCTACTGAAATGGATTATCCTGCATAGGCAGGGGGCTTGAAGGTGATCCTGAGACCAAATATGTTCTCCACAATAGTCGATGGATTATTAGGTAAAACAGTGAAGAACATCATAAACGATAGATTAAGCTGGGTTCCAGATAAGTGCGCCGTCGAAACCTAATTGGTAAATATTTGTATAAACAAGCCAGCGTTGTTAGATCAAGAATAATGCTTAAAATCAACTAGACCAGTTGTGCAGAACGATTCGTGAAAGCATGATTATTGGCCCAGGCTCCAAAAGCTGGTTTCCCAGCGGTTATCTAACCGATCCAACTCTGTTATGTTCATCGCTGTACCAAAAAGACTTTTCTAGCAAAAGGTTTTTTGACTACCATATCATCGACTGACCTTCGATCTCTTTTCACTTATATCAAAGTAGTGGAAGTCCAATACTCAAATACAAGCTGGATGTTTAAGAAGCTTATCGTGGTAGTCATCGGAAACTTGGTCCCAGGGTCGAAATCCCGCAACTGCCAACCAAACGGTCACACGAGCCACTCGTCCTACGCCTATCTGATGTTCGAAATTACGGAAAAATGACAAACCAAGATAAACTTTAGCTATTCACAATCCTCTATCACACGAACAGCCGTCAAGTTCTAATTACACGTGTAAATCATTGAAAGCTGTTGATCATTCAGGCTGAGTTTAGATCAATTTCTTCTTTCATTTGTGCCTGTCGATACACACTCACCAGTACACCACATTTCTGCTTGTTTTGGCCCAAGCGGTCTACTTGTGACAGCCCTCAGACAGGGCGGTAACCAATCTAGCCCCTTGAACAAAGACCGCTCACGGTGGACGGCCTGACTGAGGATTGTCGGGAGAACGGTCCTTCCGGAGAGGACATCCTCTGTCGAATTTAGGAGCAAATGTAAATCTATTCACAAAAGCTTGATGATAATAACAGTGATGTACTGAAAATAGCGTGCTAATTTTGTGGCCCTAAATGATAAAACCTACGATACAACCCATAAAGATTACCTTCATCATCTACGGGCACCGTCATCATCATGAAAGAAATTAAAACTACAGTAGATAGCTACTTTGTAAGCTTCAAGGCTAATTACACCAGAGACTCACTTGGGTTCAACTTTGTGAGTGATCTCATTTTAGCTGTTCTTAATACGCCCGGGAGGACAACTCTAGCACTGAGGCTGTCTAGAGCTGTTTTAAGTCTGTGCAAGTGTACTAACTACTTGGCAAGTGATGACACTCATGTGCGTTGGATGGCATCATCGAGCTACATTCTGGTTCATTGTTTTGTCAAACCGATCCCCATGGGTTAAAATCATAGTTGTGAACTATTACGTAACCACCTCGGGAAAGACCCTCCTCAGGGGAGGGAAACCGTCAAGGTGCCACTTTATTTGGTCTTTGAAGCTTACTTCAGTAGCATACATCCTCCTGTTAGAGACCTACTTGCAGATGGAATCGCTTTAATTAGTTCGCTTAAAGTAGTATATAGATACAGGACGAGAGTACAATTGTCCTCCCAAAGAGACACGGATCGCTTCTGATAGATCTTTTCAACTGGTCTTTCTGTGGGTAAGAAAGTGCCAAATCTGTTTTGACTTTGAAGGCTGCTTGTGCTGATGAAGCATCTCTGATCTTTTGCAGTACTTGATGTCTTCTAGAAGGCACTTACCAATCCAAAGAACTCATAAGACACTAACCACAAATGGTCCCATTGGACAGGTGTTCCCTGCAGGAAACGAAAATTATAGTGGTGTTCTCCCATACGGAAGTCCCCTAGCCACTTGGAAAGAACACTGTTGTCATCGGGCAATTTTTGTCCACATAATGGGTGTGAAATACTTAAAGGTCCACTGAATGGACCTCGCATGCTGGTCTTTGTTAGGATGGTGTTTTGAGCCAGGAGACGTTGATGGTGGTATCTACTCAGAGGTATATCTTCTTCGAGAGATATCACTTTCAAGGCGGAGTCCACGAGGTCAGAATAAAGTGGTCATAAGTGGAGTGAAGTAGTCTTTCTTTGGAAACTTGCTGTATGTTTACTATCCATTGTAGTTGCAAATGACCAGCCAATTTGAGTCCTCCAGCCCACAATTTTAAGTTAGGCATTATGGTATCATCATGTGCAACACTGTTTGGAAGCATCTCCGTTTACTACAAAGTAAGCAGTTCGTAGGTAAATAGTATCTAAGGCTGTGTACTCAGACTACCCATTTTCAGCCAACTAGTGCTTTCGTCAAACTATGCACGTTCACCAACCAGCCATGCTCTCCGCGGCTTGTGATAACTTATTTGCCTGAGATAGGTCTCTGTTAGACCTTTATGATGGTAGTGTCTCTGTGTAGCAGTCTACACTTGCTGACAGTTCTTGATGGGCTGAAGACAAGTTTGGTGTGGCTGGTGATGAATGGCGTTCACATGGTTCTCGTATTACCACATTAGGTTTTTCAAACACGTTTGTTGTTTTGTAGTCATACTATTACCTGACAGATTGTGCTGTTGTGAAGAACTTTCCTGTCTATATCATACACTGGCAAGCTCAGTATGCAGGAAGCTCGTCTTATGCTGATTTCTTTGGTACTTCTGAAAGTACGAGATTCCCACTCCTCATTTCAAAATCAATAAAATGGATGCCAACAAAGTGAAGGGGCGTTTTGAGTAATGTGTAACATTCGAAATATTAATTTATACCCTTTCTAGACAACAAGAATCAGCCAATCCATGTAAAATGCAGGATACTGCTTCAGAAAATACCAGTTGAAATTCTGATCTTCGTTTGGAGGAATAATACAATAAAAGTGGTTCTAACTACTCACCATGGGAGTAGCCACTCTACGGGAGAATCTTCCTTGATGATGTTATTGTATAACAAATTACAGTAGTTTCCTTTATGAAAATATACTTTGATATCTTGAATATCGTACCAACTGAAACATGAGGCGGCCTATGTGCAGCACATGTAGTTGAAGAATATCATAAACGGGAGATTCAGCTGAGTCGCCCGTGGAAACCAAATCGATATGCAAATGAGTGGATTTGTCGAAAACTTACATCAATATTTTTCGAAATATCTTTTCAACATTGCCGGTCCTTTTGTGCATGTAATGTAAAAATTAGGGACGACAGAGTGCGCTGTGATCTTAGAGCTGATAATTCGAGAAATTTTGCAACCACTGGTCGACAAAGAACCCAGAAAATTTTCTAGGAATGAAATCACTATGTTGCGCAACTGATCGTCAAAACTGGCTGATGTCCTCATTCTAGGTTCGACTTTTCGTTGGTGTATACACTACTGGATTTCCACATTCTAGTAGACTACCAGTATGGACTTTGTTTTATCTGTTTAGTTGGGGAGTACAATGAATGTTACTGTGCAGTCAGCAGGTCGGCAAACTCTCTTTGTAACGGTGTGTTTTTGAAGGATCACTTTTAGATTAAAAGCTCATGTAGATGGAGATCATGTTTGGAATCCTTAGCTAGGTCGGAAACAAAAATGCGTGCACTACGGTTAATTACGTGCGTCATTGGATCTTTAATGTGGCAAAACCGAAAGCACGAAAATTTGTGAGGGTTAACTGCTCTTCGGTTACACCTAGGGGGTCTTTCTTAGAAGATGGGTGGTGACATGCTAAAAGATATATATTGTAAGCTAATCCCATGGGACTTTGAGTGAAGTGGTCTTATCTAAGCAGGGGTCTCTGTTGAAAAGGTGCTTATTAAGAGATGGGGTCATTCACTTTGTATTTTCCGAGGGATAGAATGTTTGTAAGTTTGACTGTGATCTGTCCATTACACTCCCAAACCTGAGCAGAGAGCAAAGTCGGTAGCCCCCATGTCTCAGCTCAAACGCCTAAGGTTCCAACGTACGTGTGAGTATCCATGAGAAGCATAATATGTGGTCGTACCGTTACAGATGCCTGGAATTTTCAACGCCATTTTAGGCACCGTGGTCGGACAGAAGTATTTGTATCAGCGTAGTCCTCGCTTTTGACGGTCGGCGAATACATCCGCACTAGACTTATGTCTGCTACAACCCATGCTAGATCACGGAATAACCAGTATCAGCATGATATCAGCATAATACATTCTGGAGTAATTCAGTCGGGTTCGGTTGTATCACAGAGATAGTTGTACTATGGGGGGAATGAATACCCTGACATTTGATAATGCCGTGATCATTCGCAAGGCCGTTTCCGAGACGGAGTCGTCACATCGGAGGAAAACCGTAATTTAATTATTAGGGCCTGTGCTAGAGTAGCAGTAGGGTGAATAACTTGCCGTGGGAATTTGTGGTATCCAGGCTGGGCGATTTAGAAATTCTCATCGATTATGCACATCTCAGGCAATTCTAAACTAATCCAGATGCGTAGAGCACTGAGAACTTATTGTTTCAAACTTGGCATTCTGCAGCCACTCTGCGCATCAAAAAAGTGCACATACTGAGTATTTCCTCGTGAACATGGTTGGCCCCTATGTTGTCAAATATTGAGTTCTAAAACCAAGATATTCGCAAAAGGAATGCCAGTTATATCAGTTTGTGGCGTTTTTAGTCCCATATAGTTGACAGTTTATTTGCTGCTCATGGACTGGCTGATGCCTCCTGTATTCTTTGTTCTTGTAATTTTTCTTACGCGCAATTGCTAGCTTCTCTGGCTGTTGAATGTAGAGTTTGAATATTCCATTGCATGGACAAAAATCCCGCCGTATTTTCGATCTATCTACTCACCAGCTCCGAGACGACGAGAGCTGATGAAGGTTGAACTGAAATCAAGTACGCTACCGGCAAAAGTCCTTTCAAAAAATGTGTCCGATGAAATTAGGCGTCGGCAGGAGAAATTATGGAAAGCTGTCAATCAGAAAGAACAAAAGAAATCGAATCTGTCCTGGTTCCATGAATCAGAAGCACCCCGCCTAATTAGAGAGTTCCACTTGCCGCGGCATGCGCCACCTGACGGTTTAGACGAGAATGATTTCGGCGACGTCCCTACATGGTTCCATGGTGAGCATGTGCAAATGTGTGTGTGCTGAAAATGTCTTTTCAGTGTAACATTCCAGGAGCAATTTTAGACTTCGAATTTTTCTTAGGTATGTATTGTTTGGACGGCTCACTACAGTCACCCCTCTTTCAACTAAAAGACATTTTTTTCTATTTCCCAAAGGCATTTCATTTCCAAGACATATTAAAAACGTCACAAAGTCAGCCCAATTGTGCGCTTGCCAGGATGGAACATGGATATTGTCTTTAGTCCAGCACTATTAGCTCACCTTAGTTATGGCTGTTCTATGAGAATCATACTTTCCCAAATTCGGAGAACCAGTTTTCCGTAGTTTGTATGGGCATGTATTTTCAGAGTAATAGAAATTGGATTAGCTTGCTGCCCATGGCTGGTACCCAGTACATGTGTCCCTGTGTCTGAATGACAGAATGCGACTTATGGCGTTAATGCACCATACATTTAGCGGTTAGTAGCTTATCTGGTGCACGGTGGTCTGTCTTCAGACGGTACAACGAAGCCCAAGTCCGGTTGGTTAAGCCAGTTCACAAGCGGAGCGCCCGGCATCTTGCAGGGTCGCAGAGAGTACCTCCCAGTAAGAATCAATATCAGAAAACGTGTTGTCTGAAAGGGATTCCAGTAGTTGTTTCTGATAGGCTTGTTTTACATCAGGGACCGAGAGCTTCTCAATGGCAAGCCGAGGTGTGTGCATCTTTCGTGCCCCTGAAAGACGCAACCAGAAGCAGCAACGAACAAGAGCGTGATCCGAATCCTCATAAGTGTTCCAGAACGAATGGCAGTCAATAATTGACCCACAGCATCTATAACTAGTGACGATGTGGTCTATCTCGCATGTGGGGGACACCATATAACCAAGCGGCTTCAGCTGTTTCAGAAGTTTGTACTTCACGGAAACAGTGTGTGGTCAACATATGACTCCAACAAGCGTCCGACTTTTCCGTGCGTCTCGATTCAGTCCAAGAAGACTACTCAACTGAGCATCAGCGGCGCTAAATCCACCTACTTGCGTATTCATATCCCTGACAACCACAACAGTATCTGTGCTCTCAGCATGCCATGACGTGTCGTAAAAGCTGTCTTTGAGTGTATCATAGCTACAGTTTGTTGGGGCGCGAACAGATACGGTGAAAAGGCAGTGATTGTCTGGGCGTCTAAGGGATACTCTCACAGATACTGCCAAATGAACCACACAGAAGCGACTATCAACAGGTCAGCACTCAACCGGAGACCCTTCAGCTCGATGGATTATGACAGTATCGATCCAAGCAGAACCAGCGGCTGCGGCTTGTGGATCACAGGAGGTGCGCAACCAGAGCTAGCTAAAACCGATAAGATGCCAGTTCAACAACCGTACTTGAGTTTCGAGCCCTCGTTTCAGACAATAGAAACACAATAGAAAGCGAGTCCAGTGTACATAAAACAGCAGTCTGTTGTCCAAATTTTTTCGAAGTGCGAACATTGACTGCCAGGCGAACTAAGCGTCAAGGTTTGAAGGATGATTTCAGAGTGTCTGTGGTTGTTGCTGCTGTGTCGACCGTGCATATCACAGCTAACGGCATGGGGCTGCGAACGGATCTGCTAGTCCTTAAGAATGGGCCTGCGTAGATGTCACAAGAAACGGGGTGAGGAGCAAAGAAGAACGAGTGTGAAAGATAAGAGAAAACAAGGAACACAGAGCAAACGTGCCCGTAGATTTCGAAATTGAATATTTTGAGCATCTGCCATCAGTATGGATATCCGAGTCCCCAAACCACGTGTTACCGAGTATTCACGGCGAAAAAAGCAGAAGAGTAGTACATCTTGAAGTATCAAGTTCAAGTATACTCGGTGCTAATGAACAGAACTCCATAGAAGATGGGCTGGAGGTCGGTGATTCTGGTCCAGCACACGAGCACGTTCTTTGTAGGTGAACTTCGTGATTCAAGTGTGCACATTCAAGTAATCAGGTGAAAACTGAAGTTTTCAGTATAGTACTTACTCAGGACTGAGGAACTAGATAGTATCTTGAAACTAGAGGGTCTTAGGGATTATGTGCTCTTTAAAATAAATTTTAAAGTGCGGGAGCTAAAAATATTCCTTCTCAGTGTTTGTACCTTATAAGTTTTTGAACTCGCTTTCGAAGTGATGCATCTACCGGATAAAGCTACCAAGCGCGATACTGTGTTCAAAACCAAACGGCATACTTCACTTTTGGGCTTGACACTAGGGAACAGAAAAAGCGGATTTCTAACATCACTCACTCGGAACATTTCCCAAACTGACTAATATCTACGCAAATGTTTATCATTATTAGCCTTTCGCCATTTTTCTCCTCCTCTTGATGAGTTGGCTTGCCAGCCTTTATTCAGTCTGGTTACTGAAAGTCTGGTTACTAAAAGCCATGAACATTTCTTCATCGCTATTCCTTCCAGGCCCAATGAATAAAATGCTGGCCGAGCAATTGCTACGAGCAGACGGACGAAGCGGTGCCTTTCTCACGCGTGTCAGTTCTGCTTTCCCTGGTTATGTGATCAGCTATTTGTTGGACGATTCAGTTCGGCATCAGTTTGTTTCGGTTGTCATTCCTGAAGAAACGTCTCTGTCCGATTCTCAGCGATCACTGACGGAGACAGCATCGTACCAACTTTATCCACAGACAAACTCCGGCCATTTCGAGTCTTTAAGAGATCTGGTACATTTCTACATGGTGAGCAATCTAGCACCGTAGCCTTTAAACCTTTCCCTGTATCCCTTTGTAGTATTACTAGCTTGCTATTTACTAGCTGACCCACTAAAACACATTTCTATTAGGAAGCACATAATATTCGAATGAGATTAAAGCACCTACTGAATAGGGCATACGGTAAAGAGTGGACTGGGGCATTTGGTTCAGAATCTGAAGAGAAACTCAAGGTTTACAACTACAGTGGCTTCCTTATTATGATCTTCTTAGGAACACAAAACAGGATGCGGAACTAATTATCCGGGGGTTTTCAAATAAGTTATTCAATGCGTATTGTGATATGCTCTGAAATCACGACAATGCCGAAATGTATTCTTCAGGAGAAATGGTTGAGTTGCATGCAGTTGTTATCTATGAATAAGTTTTGAAAGGTGAGTTGCTATGAACTTCGTGTAATACCGCAACCCCAGTTCACTTGCAGTGATCTGAGAGATCAACAAATTTGTTCGGCTGCTTTCGCGTTTGGCTGCATGGCCCTGCATTCAATTACTGCCATGTTAGTGCACTACGTATCACCCACTCCCCGAAGGCCAAAAGGAATGCCAGTATTCTATACAAAATTCAATGCAATGACTGCAAGATTCACTGAATGGGACAAACTGGACAAACTGCCACAATTCACAAACATCAGCTTGCCTGCAGAAAGCATGGTTAGTCATCTTTGGTCCCTATGCACGAGAATCAAGAATGAATTCAACCCAACTGCGACACTGTGAGTATAATTGTCCAAGCAAGAACCGAGGGAGGCTGCGATGCATAATACTTCACAAAGAAGATAAGGTGGATTCTAGATATCAATCAATATGGTCGAGAGAAATGCAGAATTTTTACACAATTGGTCACACAGCAGAAAACCAGAAGTGGCAAACAACTGGAGGAACCAAATAAGACAGCCGAAAGGAATCTCACACACGTTGCAAAAGCGAACCAGTATTTTAAATAGGTCAGTGAGAGTACACAATGGACAAAGTAGGACTACTAGAAGCAACAGACTATTTCCATACGACGACGCACGAGAGTCCTTATAAAATCAACATGCACACGCGTCGGAAAAAGTGATATAACTATTTGAATCAGGAGTCGCACAACGCAGAACACAAATGATATCGAAGAGAACATTCAACATAAAGGTTACGGCGCCCAATAAACCAGTGAGAAATGAAGAAATCAGGACATCATTATTATCATCATCAGAGGCAGCAACCTCACTGATAATGCTGATGTTTTTCTGTTGCACAACCACAAAGTTCATTTAATTGTATTTAAAGTCTTAGATTGGAAAAAAGGAAAAGAGTGGATGAGAGAGGGACTTAGTTGCTAGCCTACAGCAGGCTTTCTAAGATGGCCGCACTTCCAAATGCTTATTTAGGCACTCTGGAAAGAAACTGACAGCACGAAAGCCACTGATGTGGACTAACCTCTTCTCCTTACGGATTAATCTGTTTCATTGCCCTCTACCAGGTCACAGGTTGTCCACCTTTCAGTTTGAGCCGTTCCGAACGACGCACAGGGGATATTATGTCCAAGGGTAGATAATGTTTGGCATGTACAGCACATGGCCAAGCCAACCTAGAAACCTTGGGGAGTTAAGGTAATCCTGGGTAATCAGTTTAAACGCCCATCCAACGGAGCACTGTCTATGGGTTTTCGAATGGTGACTGAACTTTTCCAAATTGGCTGCGACGCTCAATTCAGTGAGATTTGGAATTGAGATTTTTCAAAAACTAGTAACCAGCAAGTCTTGAATATCATATCCAAGAAAGATTATCTGTTTGAGGAGCTTGAAATGACTGAATAGTCCAACATTTTCGCAATGAGTCGTGAGCTAGATAGGGGGAGTAGACAAATTCAACAGTGGGATAACTACCTGACGACAAAATTTCATTTCCTTAGTCGTGGTGGTTAACTATCTGAGTTACCGTAGACATAACAACATACAAAATTAAATTAGGTAACTACCACTTGGTGAACTATATACTTTTACTTGACCAAAACCTAACCAGTCTCACTGGCTATCTGCTGAGGCAGCATTGGTAAGCTTCAGGAATATCCCTGATAGACTGTTTGAAAACAGCGATTGGTTTCCGTATACACATCATCGATCAAAACCTCAGTGAAGATGCAGGAAACGTGCCCTGTTATGTCTCCCCATGAAACTTCAGTAATAATATCCCAAATGTTACTACAGTGAACTCCTAATTATTATGAATATTTGTTTAGTATGATGAGACACGCTGTGCACCCTAAGGCCTCTGCATGCAAGTAAATTTTCCGTGACTGCGGAACCTTGGCTACTGTAAAGTTTTCGTTACTCTAGTTATTACCCGTCATAATTAGAAAGCAACTGATAACCATTAGAGGACAGATTACGGTAGGTAATACTGTTTATCTTGGTTACGCAGAACTTACCAGTATACGGCTTATCTCCACGTATCACATGACGCATTCTGAGGAACCGCCGCTCCGTAGAATCTTCGTGTTTCCTGATTCCAGCAATCCGAATGTGACGAGAGCAACACTTACTCTATTGTGACCCATAGGCCGATTAGAGCAGAACGTCCAACACCTAGTTCTCATCTCAAAATATGACTTATTAGAAAAAACTTCGACTAACATTAAGTGTTGTTTAATATTTTTGAAGCCAGTGCAGATAATCTCCGTTAACTTTCATGCATCTTTTCTAATTGACAGGAAACGAGTTTGGCCTCCCCAGAAAAACAGGTTTTGATTCACCCAGTGGGTCAAACAAAACGCAAGGGAGAGCTTCCCGATTATGTTGACCTCTTCTACTCGAAATTCAACGCTAACGACTAGTATTCAATCTCTTTCACGTGGTGATTTGTACACTTGTATCAAAAACTAGGTGACAGATTGACTAAACCATTTTTAACTAAATTGTTACACGGAATATCGTGCTCTTTCGCTTCATTCTGAATAAAAGAGGACATGTTTTTACCAAACCAGCTTCTCAAATGCGACAAAATACTGTGTTTCATAGACAGGAAAACAACTAGATTCCACGCATATACATCAAAGTCATGAAGTTCCCCATCGTCTTTCATTGAAGTTCACAAATATATTCCAAAACCTGTCAACTAACTTATTTTCATGACTCTGAATGGGCATGGGTCTAAATGCAGTCGTCTTCCCCTAAGTGACCACGCTCAGTATACAACGCTTCTTGGAAGATGCCAATTTCATTTGCTACCGTAAAATACATTTTGTTCATGAGGTTTCCCTAAAGAAAACCAAGCTTCATTGGCCCCGTGAGGTGTTTACTTATGAGGGGGAGACTGCATAATTGATTGTATCAGCGGCTCCAAGTCTTTTGAGGAGCACCCCACCGCGGACTGAAAGTGCACACGCCGTTCCAGACTTATTTATTCATTGAAGTTTACATGTAACGCCTGTTCATTTATCACATTGGAAAAATCGAATTACTACAGAATAACCCGCCTAAGGCTGTCAACTTGTGCGCTGGTCGGGCTCCAGTGTTGCAATGATCTTGCAGGCTCTACTGGCTGGAACTCAGTTCCTTAAGATCCAACCATGCCAGGAAGGCCAACGAGGAGCAGACCGACGAAGGAAGCCTGAAGGTAAATTTGTACTGCACTCAAGGCTACCAGTATATCCATATTTATGGAGGCAGCAATGCTGCCTAGCACAGAGGAAGGACAGGTTAGGGACACTCCGATTGCCCAACAGTTGACCGTGACCGCCGGTAGATTACTCAACACGGTCGAATTACTTTTGAAATTAATGAGGCGGTGCTGCTGAGAAAGTACCTGCTGTGCATAGCTGCATTAGAAGTCAGATAGGTATGCCTTGCTCCATGCGTTCTCAGGCCAGGCCAACCTTATACAGCCTAGCAGGTCTGACTATTGAGTCACTGGCTTTGGGAAGGGTCCCTCAAGAAAACCGACACAGCCGCTGCATCGCGATTCAGACTCTTGAGACAGAGGCTAATGGGAGGGTTCCCTATAAAAACCCTACATCCTCCTACTGCCTGGTGGGTCAGACGTTTAAGTCAAAGGTTTAAGGTGAGATACCCCCTTCTTCGGCCTGGGCAACCGGGATCAACCATTCACCCTTGCAGCTCTTCTTTCACGGGCCCTCGACCACACTTCCTCTTCCACCCATCGAATGACGCACTGCGGTTAATCCATCCGCCAGTCTCCTTACCATTGTTCCCTGTCTAAACAATTGTCCAGCAAAATAAGCAAAAATAATCCCATAATAAGCTTCAGAGATCTTATCCACGGTGTCTGTACTGTATGCCAAATTACGTAACAGGTATCTCTTACTGAAACTTTGCAAACTTATTCATGTCGCAGTCGTCTTTGGTGAACAGATTGGTGTCGCTGCATTGGGCCGGAAGAGTGCGTTACGGTCAGTAAAGTTAGTAAGTTAGTTAGTCACCGAAGCCAAACAAACCATCATAATAGTCTGATTGACAAAGTCTTGTAGTGGACATGGACTTACACCTACAGTTCTACAGGCCTGTTGCTCCAGTTCAACTAATATCAAAGTGCTCGAATGCAACCACCGTCATTGCATGTGAACAGTTTACTTTGATGCATGTTTAGAGCAAGTGTGCATAGTGCGTCGGCTCCAGTGCAGCCAGTCACGCAAAATCGACTGTCAGCTTGACAACTTACGACACATCCTCTTCTGTATCCGAGGCTTGATTTACCGAGCGATTTGAAACTTTTCCGATGGTGCGCAGAGCGTCAGTGCGCGCGCACAGCAACCAGTGTATGGGGACGTTATGACCGGCACTGGTGTTTCTTTTAGGATGCGACCGCTTCACGTTTTGTATTTCTTTATGTGGAAGGAGCAGTGTACAGAACGTGCTGGAGACACTGAGTTAAAGTGTGAAATATGTCTGTATTTTCTTATCAGGTACAAACCAGACAGAAAGTACACGGGGGGGAATGATTGTTGTACGGCAATGAAGGATATCAGTTACCACTGGTGCTACTCCGATGATGACACCTTAGTCGTGGCGACTGTCTTCATAGCTAGTACTGATGTTTCGCGAGAAATATGAATATCCAAAACAAAAAAGACCCTATCGTTGCGTCACTGTTACTAGAACAACGATTTGCTTACCAGTTGCGTGTGCCATTGTTAAAAGCGTAACCGATTTTGAGGAAGCAATGTGTTTGGCTCATTGAGCATAAGTTTTGATAAAATCGCATCGACAGTGCCACAATCGTTGCCATTCACCTTAGGCTAAAATCGACCAGCGATTGCTTACAAGGTAAACAGTTATCGACGGCAATACATTTACAATAGATCTTGATACCTAGTCACGGAGGAAGAGGATATTGTTAACAGTAAAAACAGACGAAGGGTGTAGAAATCTAGCGCAACAGTGTACCATATTTTTAATTGAGATTTCGTCCTGTAAGTTAAGCTAATTCATTCTGAAAGTCGAGAAGCACTGTGCAGATCTTTCCTTCTTACTGGGAATCAGCAATGTGCATCTCACGAAACCCGAGAGTTACGAACCCGCGATCTTCAGGTTGGTAGTTTGAACACAGTCAGTCAGCTCAGAGGATCTGCTCGGAGTAAGACGTCATGAAAAAACTGAAAAGACTGATCCCATATACGTTGTGTTCTGTACTGGAAGTAAACAGTTTGTTGA
Organism: Opisthorchis felineus; assembly: GCA_004794785.1. Taxonomy (NCBI): domain Eukaryota; kingdom Metazoa; phylum Platyhelminthes; class Trematoda; order Opisthorchiida; family Opisthorchiidae; genus Opisthorchis; species Opisthorchis felineus. The sequence goes on along the minus strand of SJOL01007890.1, from coordinate 298,178 downwards.
TGATTAATTGATGGGAATGTTAACCTAAACTGCTTTTTCAGATTCGAACCCTAAGTATGCAGTTCAGCTAAATTTGTATGCCGATGAATTCCTCCGTTCATTATTCGGCAGTCCTGACACTCGAAACTAAAAAAAGAGTTATTAAGTGGAGATGGGATGTTGAGAACTCTGTTGATCCATTCAAACCAGAGGAAGGAAAGTTGCCTTTAGGCAATTTTATCAAAGTCGTACACGGTCATCTGGTTTATTGAAGCTTGGATGGGGCACACGTAAGGCCCAGCAAACACCGTATGAAAAAGCAACAAAAGCACTTCGATTCCAAATGAAAACATATGGCAGACAGACCTGTGTGAGCAGGCTGTTAGCCTATGAGACCTATCCTACTAAGGTGTTTGTGGCTGTATGCTGTGGCCACATTGTAGAGATAAAACCGTGTTTGTTTCAAGGCACTGATATTAGTCCTCTCAAAGCACCTCGCACGTTTGCATAAAAATCCAATTTGCGGACCCCTGCGAGGTCCTCTTATGAAGTTACCCTTTCAAACTTAGTTGAAGGTTATCCCAGCGACGGAATTTTGAGTATCATTAGGTTCAAGCTGCGTTATTCACTCCTCCGTATACAAGCTGTGAGGAATGCGAAGTTCAAACATTCACCTAAAATAGCATAATCAGCGAAACTAGTCTTCCAGCACTCTTCATTCGCTTCTACTAGTGTTTGCTCTTCTTCGGAACTTGGACTGCCACTTCGGTCCGGAGAATTTCGAAAACTTGCAAATTGTGTCGGACAAGCACCAAGGCATGTCTGTGTTTTCCAGGTTCCCGCGAGGTACATAGATGAAGAAACCACAAAGTCCGATATGACGCAGTCTTGGTGTCTGTGTGGTGATACACCTCTTGCAAGGCCCCCAAAAGCTGCGGTGGATTTCGAGACCAGGTGTATTTAGGCCCATGGACGGAGTGCTGTCGAGGTGGTGAAAATCCTCTACAGAAGGTAAATGCCGTAGGACATTTAGATCCATACCAAGGTGAGGTGACGTTGAACCAAAGACCGTGGTCAGCCAACATAATTCCCCTCCAGTATGCGGAAAACGAAACACAGCCGCACGCAAATAGCAGCATACGAACGTAAGACTTTCGCAGAAGCACTCTTGACCAACAGACATTTTGAAATGAATAAATAATTCATCAACAAGCATTGAATAGGTAAAACACCACAGTGGTGGTGGTGCACTATGCATTTGTTACCGCGAGTCATCCATCAACATACCGACTAAATGGTATTGGATAACTTGGCGGTTAATGGTTCTGTAGTCCTCAATATGACAACGTCGGGCAGGTACTGATTGGACTGATTGGGAAATTGGACACGCTTGCCTCGGTCCCGACGGATACGCTAGTGGCTGCGGGGCTACGGCACTCCAGGTTTCTATGTCAGGTGATATGAACCGAATTTTAAGTTGCATTTTTTCCAGTTTACTTGAGGGCTATCCCAGTGAGATGACAGTGACGGGCAGATACTGATGAGCAAACGAAACACAGTCACCTCGGCAACATTTGTTGAGGTTTAGCAGATGGACCAGTGAGTAAGCTGGTGGCCCACAAGACTGATTCTACTAGGGCATGTTCATCTGCGTACTGCGAAAGCCCTTGTGACTGCAGTTGCACTAGGGAGATTTGGCATCTTGCATGCGGTATAATAATAATAATAATAATAATAATAATAATAATAATAATAATAATAATAATAATAATAAGGCGGCTGATTTTGTTGTATTTGTCGGGCTCCTGCCGTCTTCCATTCAATATATGAGGAGGAATTATCGTTATATCTTTGAGAACTCGCGCATCGTCTTCATTTGCCCAAGTTCTCCATAGGAGGCAGAGAATTTCGTCCTGCATTGTCGGTCATAGTAGCTTAAAAGATTCTGCAGCCAAGCCGTCCAGTCCCACTGCTGTTTTAATTTTAGCTGGTTTGAAGCCGTCTTCAGTTCCACTGCTATATTCAAGTCTTCCAAATAGGTTTGGGTTAGGTGAGCTACATACCTCAAGTCAATATCTCCCAGTCGGTTATGTAGTGTTAAAAATGGCTTTTTTATGCTGCCAGAATTCCGTCTTGTTTGCCTAGTCCTTCGCCGTTTTCTCAGTCCTCTACCAGCTAAATATACTGAAATTCCGTTGCATAAGTTTTCTTCGGTCCAGCAAAGAATCCTTTGCGACAAAGGTGATCCGCGTACGACTGGAGCTCTTCACTTCGCTTGATTCATCGTTTATTTATTACTTTGCGAATTTATTTAGGAATCTTGGTCGTAGTGCGTTTTAATTGCTTTCGGGCCACTGTTTTTGTTGGATCCTCGATTTTTTTGTTGAAAGCTAGATACTTCTCCTGAACCAATGTGGATAACAATGAGTCGGTCTCAGTAAACCATTCTTATCTCCGTTCTTGCTTTCGTTCGGTTGCAAATGCGCCAGCTACCTAGATGTGTTTCGTATTCGGGTCTAGTGGCCTTCAAATGTGTTTGCGACGTGGTTATCTACCGGCCGTTCTGTTAGGGTTCCATAGATTTCCGTGTAGGTTTTTTGCATCCAACTTGAATGAGTTTCCTTTAGACCCACAGTGTGGCAGCTCTCCAAGTCTGACACATGCTTTGGTACGCACCGGAGGGTGGTCCGTAGTTCAGTCAGCTCAACGAATCACCTTTATGATCGGCACAAGATCACTGCATCAATGAACACCGACCACAACGACAAAGTGGCAACTGAAGGTTGGAGCCATCATATAATGCAACATAATACAGCATATGGCAGGAAGTGACGCATACTCAAATTTGTGGCTATTATTTCTTCAACAATGGCAGGCAGTATCTATTCTACTTGCAATTTCCAGTAAAGCAACATCTAAAACACTCAAAGCAATTGGTTCTTAGTCTCCAAATCTTTCTGTCAACGGTTCTCAAACCTTTAGCTCACCATTCCGTTAGATCCTTATGCACGGTGCCTTCGTCTCCTGATTAGAAAACTATGAAGCCAGACCAAAAGGGACTTCTGCCCCCTCGCCCGTTCTACAGCAGGCACGGTCTGTTGCGGAGAAATTACATACCACCTTTTGTGTAGTGCCAGTAAATACTCTAATTACTTTGAAGGACTTGATTATTTTACGGATATTCACCTTTATGAGTAGATCAGCCGCCAAATGAAAAACTGACCATACAAAAGCGGACGTATTGGAATGAGCCGGTGCGCTGAATGAAGAACTAAGCGAACAGCTTCCGTAAGCGAATGGGGCTGGTTATATGACGTTGCCACATCACAAATGTAACCATCCACTTTCGTACTATTCTTTTTAGAACTCGCTTTAACGGTATAGAAAAAGAAATGCTGACTGATGAGTCATTGCGCAGGACCTTTGAAGACCTTTATGGCAAAAGTGTTCACACGGTGAGCGTGACAACACTACGTGAAGTGCTACTAATTAATGGTCAAGCCTAGTTTGGGGCAAGTTGTCCCCCGATCTCGAGTGGGTCAAAGCAATAGAAAAGTGGGGACAAACTGTTTTCGCTTCCAAAAGTCTGGGTTGTAAAAAGTGATGACAACTAGCTTTGCTGTGGTTACATTTCTGAGACTTCTGTGATGATAAAATGGCACTCGACAAAAGAAGCGAAGGTCAGCAGTGTTCGACACTGAATATAAGCCAATGAAGGTTACAGAATTGAGTGCGTAGCTTCGTCTCTTTGGCCTTACCTTCTGTTACTTGCGTCACCAGTTGTCCCGTGGCGTGATGAAAGTGTCTTAGTGAACATGATCACTGGACTGAAGATATCACGAGAGTTTTTGTGCCGGTTCGGTTCATATCGGTTCCAGCAGCTCGTCTGTCCATCGTGCAAGTGAATAACAGGGGAATTCCTGCGTAGACAGAACAGGTCCCATTGGATGCCTGTAGACCTCGCTCAAAACTAGTATCATTGGATATTCGTTCTCCTAAAGGTTCTCAAGCTGTGTTTGAGAGGAAAACTTTCAATCCTTTAACACTTTTATTCACCTTATTTGCCATTTTATTTTTTACTTTATAATTTAGCACTGCATAGACATCAGAATATCGCAGTACCATTGTGGACCTGCTGAACGTTAGGGACCTAAAACATTTACACGTTTGTCTTTTTTATTCGATTCTAGTAGTGCATCTTTGTCATTCCATATATGAACCACTAATTCAGCTTTGCAGTGACTGGTATTGATAACATATCGTAACCATTGTTGAAGTAGGTTGTTTCAATCTAAAATTACACACCAAATTTAGGCTCCTTGCCTTGGACGTGAGGCCTTAAAATTTCATCTTCTGTTCTAATTGATCAGTTTTAGATTTGGTAGTTGGCAAAATAACATGTGGTTACGCTCAACTAAGTTTCCTCAGTTAAGGAAACCCCTCATGACTGCTCGCTACTCAGCGTCACTAAACAATCAGCATCATTGTATACTCTGGTTTCCCTTGGTTTATTGCATTTTACCTATTGCTGATGAAACAGCTTGATAAAGAATGGAATAAAAGAAACGCTGTCTTGTAACGAAGAGCGCTTTGATGCTCCGAAGTACTGCAACCGCCCCTTGAATTTGAGGGGACTTAATCAATATAATCAGCTGTTTACTAGTTTCCACAGTAGTGGAACAGTTCAGTGAATTTTTTCGACACCGAACTGAAGCACACAAGCCTCGTGAACAAGTCAAACCAACAAACTGAAGTGACCAAAATAAACAAGGCTGACCATACGAAATCATATAGGTAAATGCAGGAGCACCACACCTCTACTTGCAATGAGTCGGTTCAATTCATCTCAGTTTATCTGCACACACCCAAGTACGATTCGCAGATCTATCGTAGTTAGTGAAAATGCTTACGGACAGTGTCCTCCATCGTACTACAATGACTGGATGATGTGCACCAGACACACTTGACCGGCAGTCTGATAATCGGGACAAGTTTTCAGACTGGCTAAAAATGTAATGATCCTCCAGAACAAACATCATTCATTGGAAAGGGCCTAACTAATTCAAGTTTGGGAACAGTGGACAAATAATAATGCACTTAAATGAATTTTGGAGATATTACAGAAGTCGGTATATTGTTCCCTTATCCATCATTTATGACACTGCAAGATAACAACCCCCAGTATACTTATCACCTTTATCGTCCACACAAACGGTGACCACCGGTTAAGCTACTAAAACTTCGTTAGGAAGCCACAAACCTAAAAACGCCGACTGAGATTGAGACTCTCGAGTGGGCCCAAAATTTGGCCTGATTTCACTGAATCGCTGTGAACGTTCTGTGCAGCAGGAGACAACTCTTACAGCGGGAGTGTCTATTAAACTGTGCTAAGTCAAAACAGTCACATTAATTGTCTGACAGGTGACGACATTCTTGCGCATATTGTGGCATCATAAGTTCGAGTTCTGGTTTAGAATATTGATATAGGGACCTACAGGTACCGAAAACGTGTTTTTTAATTTTCATCTTTCTATCCCCGAGGAAACCACCATCAAGGATGACCAATCGTCAATGAACCTGTCCTATCTGGCCTACTAGGTATCTTCCAGTAGAAAGCTTCCTCCCAGAAGGGGGAGACAGTTCTATTAAGCAGCAAACCTGCCTTGCGCTTAGTTTCGGTAGGTGGCTGACGCATGCCTTGGCATTTGAAAATATCCTTATTTCAAAATCATTTGCATGAAGGCCAGAGTCACTGAAAAGTAGAAACACATCATCAGTAGTGTGTAAAATACCGCTGGACATCCGTTGTCAGTCAGAGCGTGCAAAATGCGGGATAAAATTTTAGAACTTGATAAGACAGTTCTCGATACGCTGTTTATTTTACCGAGATATTAATCACGGAAAAACTGAGGACCAAACATATAATAATATATAACATATAATAATAATATAATAATATAATATAATATAATAACATATAACATATATAACATAATAATAAACATATAAATACCAAACTGCCAATATAACAGTTTTGAAGCTCAATCCAGTGAGTGAATTAAAATGGACTTTACCGCACTCGGCTTGTGTAGAATTTCTTAACATCAGGAATCCCACGGCCCTAAAAACTTGATAAATTCGCCTGGGAATAGCCCTCAAATTGCTCACGGTTTATTCAATGCCGACTGATACTAGGATGTCACCCCCCAAATGATGACAAAGAAAAAACAAGCGATACAACATTGGCTAACGCGACCGAAATCGCCGAGTTTTAGTGAAATTCAGAAAACCAGACCTAAAAAATATTCAAGGCAAAACAAAAGGTTTTTAGTCCCAAGAGAGTTTCCAGAAAAGTGCTCAGTGAATCTTCTGAAAGAGGGATTTTCCGAACAGTGCTAATGCTTACCAAGACTGGAAAACCCCCATGCATCACCTGAATGGATACTACCATCAAGTAGCAATTTTTCGCAGTAAAGCACTCAGGTGAAGGACATTTCTATATTCCTCGTCGTCAAGTCGTCAAGAAGTCGTCAAGTGCCATTGAACCGAAGAGACTCATTCAAGCAATCACGACTAGTCTGATATAAGCTTGTTGGAAGCCTACCTATTACTACCCCCCACACTTCTATAGGCAAAACAGTAAATTGTGCCATATCAGGTAATGAGCGAAATTTATCTGATAAACTTCAGCGCATCCGATACTGTCCACAACCCTCCCACTGATGAGTGCTTGCAAATGCCCGGCTGATTAAATCTATGTTCCCACAAGGTTAAGTAAGGAATATCCGAATGTTTCCTTAGGGAATAAAATGAAGAGAACAATAATAAAGCCGGCCATATAAACCAGGATCATCAGTACGGACTCATTCCTCCTATGAACGTGAATGCTGCTATACTGTTACAGAACAATGCCACCAGTGTAGGGCGAACATGTATATCCTGTAACCCAAAGCGAAAGATGACTTTTAGTTATTGTTATATGATAGTGGGCATAAACGGATGTTCTAAATGCCCTCTGTCAGCTGAAGTAGTAGAAGGATAACTTTGACTGGGTTGTGTCGTGCATGCAACAAAAGCGCATGTCAGTTTAGTCATCTAGAAAGCTAGGAAAGCTAGTTTCGGGACTTCTTTTATGTTTCTGGTCATATTTTTCAGGGCACTTCAAACCTACTTGATTTAGTCCCATGGTGATGCTGGTAGTATACTTGTGATAATAATATATTCACGTCAGTTTCGCACCAGAAATTGTGCTTAGTTGGATGAACACAGAAAGAGAGCATATATTCTGCAATGTTCGCAAAGGCAAACTATCCTGTTTTATCGGTCTGTGTTACGGTGGCAGGAATCCAGAGTTTTGGTGCTGCATTGCTGGAAAAAAACTGTGCTGTTGGAATTGGCAAGAACACATTTTGTGCCAGAATGGTTTTGGTTATTTGGTTCTAGTTGTAAATGTTTTCCAGAAAATTAGGCGAGTAGTGATTGCGTACGACAGTTGTGAACAGCAAACGGTACCACCTAAATTCGAGAAATGAACTCAAATATCAAGGTATACTCTTCCGATACTGTATCATTAGGTTGATATAGCAAGGACAATCTTGAAGAGGCTAAAATGTTTAGTGTACAATCACTCCAGTTCTACTTAACACTGAACTAGTGAGTGTTCCTGAAAAGGCTGTCTGCTGTACTTGTGTAGATTTAATTTTCTGAACGGCTGACTAATCGTTTGGTGACCTCCAGCTGTTGTAGAGCACGCTTAACACCATGTCGTATGGATGCACCCATCGATCACTTCTGGTAATCCGATGCATACTCATTGATGGCTGAAGTGAGTCAAGAGCACACACCCTGAAAGTTTGTATTGGATTCTCTAGTATATTCTGTCCACAAGTTGATTGACTGCTTGTGGATTAAGTGTGAGTTGTAACCACACGCCAAAATTCTGAAGCTACATTGCCGATTGAATGAGAATTTCACCCTACACTTGAGCCAAAAGAATAGACTCTCTTGACAGAACACTTCGAACAGTGCAGTAAGCCACATGAGTTGTTGAGATAATATTACGGAACTGTCGTAGTACAGCAGAAAATTAATTTAGACTAATCTAACGTAAGTAGTTGGGGAATTCGGTCTGAGCGTTTCGGTGCATAACTGGTTCAACCCATACTAATTGGCGAGGAAGTCGTCCATTGCAGCTCAAATTAAAATTTCAATCAGCAACATTGATCGGCGTTAGGGAACGCAATTCTGTTTGAAAAATGCCCTCCAAAATAAACCGATTCAGAGAAGAGACCGAAATATCTAAGTTCAAAAATTATTGACCTTCCGAGAGACAGAATGTTTCCTAGGAAGCGTTCTTCCAAACGTTTACTGATCTTTTCATCCAGTTTGTAAAATAATTCCTGTATATCTTCCTGTGTACGGAAGCTACACCGATCTTTTGCTCGGTTAGAATTAGTTGGCGTCCTATATACGTCAATGATTTCTGAGTCAGTGCAGGATGATAAGCCAGATGTATGTAGGGTTAGTTTCGACACATGCTCACATTAACTGCCAATTCGCATTGATGGTATTTGTACTAGTTTTCACTTTCGGCTAACTTCATGGTCACACTTCCCTAGGCTTTGGAAATCGATGAAATTGTACCTTGTGCATAGTTTTATAGATTTTGAGCTAATTGCCTCTGTCCTCGGTTCTGCAAGAAAGACGAGAGAGTCTACCTATATAGTAGTCCTTGAGTTTGTACTGACTACCCAGGATTAAGTTGCTTATTTTCACTACAGGGTGGATAAGTTTAGCGTGTCGGAGACACATGGGTTGAATCCGATGGTTTTCGTTCAGTAATGTTAGGGTATAAGAGAAATGATAATTGGGGAATATTATGAGTTCTTTTATCTTCATATAGGGAAAATGAAACTGGTTGAAGCAGAAAGCTTCATTGCCTACATTGTAGTACCTTTCAGCGATGTGATACTTAGCAGCACAGAACGGGCTGTGACCGTAGGACATCTAGAAAACTCAACAAAGCTTGAAGAACAGAAAAGGTCGTTACTGGAAATCACGGTCAACCGAACTTTAGATTGCTTTGAAGCACTCGACAATTTTCAATGGGATTCCACACCTGAGGTAACCCTGATCAACAACAAGTACTGTTAACCGTATGACCATAAAATTATATGCACGCACAGTTTCAAATTTGACTGGGTGGTCATTCTTCCTGTCAAATTGCTTGAAGGCTGGTGACTCATAATGTGGAATTATCCTTTTCCTCCCCGAGCATTCAAAATGTAATAATCCTTCTTTTCAAATGTTTTCGAGGCTGCAGTATAGTTCACTCTGCTCTACCGATAGTGGTGCGTCTACCCATAGAGAAATGCCCTGATGATATTAGTTCAGGATTCGGTAGGTCGCCTTAGAGACAGCCACTTCTTTGGGGACAAAAAAGTAAAGTTTACAAATACGCAAGGGGCGAGGCATTTTGGCTTGTGAGTTCTGAAAGAAATCCAACCAGTTTTCTACCGTGATTGATCAAGAATTCGGGTTTGTGCGTTGAGACCGAATTGGAACTAAAGTGTTACTCGTAGAAATCCCTCCAGCAAAAAGAGAAGGCTTCTGAATTTTCAAACCTTTCGTTGTTCAAATGCTACCTCAAACTGTATTCCGCACTAGGCTTCGTGATTAACATTTTATATACCACAACCGCAAATCTTCTAACTTCAACAAGCTTACTGAGTTCGACAGACTTTCACGTGTGTGTCCATCATTGGTTGTCATGCTGAAGTAGCACCGTTGTAAAACACTGGGTTAGATTAGTTTGTGGTAGCCTATACATATATTTGTGCCTGTACGTACATCATTAACATTGCCCCTATAAACTCTTCAAACCGCGCTCACAAGCTCTTAAGTGCAACAGTGTTGCTAACAGACATAATCAACATGGTCCATCCAAAATACACAGTTTACGCTTACATGAAGCGGTCCTTTTGGAATGAGGAACTAATCTATTTAGGGTTTAAGAAATAGACACATGAACAAATCAATGCCACTGGGCTAATTCACTCATCCGGTTTTAGGAAATAAGGAGTGTGCTCGAAGAACTCCTTCACAGTAAGAGCATAGAAACTTCGGGTCGCTTCTTTACGAAATCTGTCAGCTTTCGTCCAAGTACATCAGTTTACAGCTGTTCGTCACCCAAATCTTTAGTTCCACATGATGCCATGGCTGTACCGATGTGGCGCACCACGACAGCTGATTCTTCTTATGAAGTGCGAGTAAAGGCAGAGGGCGAGTTTTGACCAGGGAAGCATGGCATGACTGCACATGTAAAAAGATGTAGGCTATTTCATTGCGTTTCTAGTCACTGATGGTAACACGGCCTGTTAGCACCGCAGCACCTTCTCAGATTTTAAGCAAGAGCATGTTAAATGTTCGACATTGATGCTAAGTCTATACAATTACACTTCCAATAGTGGCTTGTAACATAGTGTAGCAAATACAATTGGCACTTTAACTTGATGACCCGATGGTTGCAGGTGGCCTATCGTGGTAACCACGAGTATTTTAAACTTTAAATTCCATAGGAAAATGAATTTTGGCTTTTTCTGCCAAACCTAGGCTCATCCATTCGACAGATATGACCGAGTTGCTGAATTTCTACCTCCTTTTTGATAAAAAAATATACCAGAATAAAACATCGTGTGTAGAAACGGTCAAAACACATATATTCTGATAGAAACGCAGCTGCTGAAGGTTTTTATAGGTTCCATCCCCAAGCAGTTTCTCCTGTGGTTAGTCTATTCATAGACGGATGACTGCACCGACCAGTCGAGGTTCATTTTAAAATTTAGGAAAACCTTATAATTGAATAGATGCTCCGCCTGGGTGAGTCAGGATTATAAATTTCTGATGACAATACGTTAATTTTACCCTGCTAGTTGAGCACCACTTTCAGTGATAAGAGTTTTCGTGGTTGTCAACATCTTTCAGGATAATCTTGTCCAAACTAGAGACCACACTTATAAAATGTGACTGCTTTTATTGGTTCAGCTCCATCCACAGGCGATCACTTTCGATCTGTTATTCCAGGGTTTCCTCAATGGGAGAAGGATAGCTTACTGCTGCAGACAAAAAACACATTCTTATCCAAAATGCGGTAAGTGATTTGAGCCGAATTTTACGAATGGTTGCAATTTTTCCAAGCCTAAATTTGCATGCCTTGAGCAATCAGTATCTCTGTTTAATGTCTAAGGTTGTACCACAATCTGCACCATATATAAAATACAAAATTTCAAAAGAACGCCGCGATGAAACATATGTATGGTACTCCTGATGAACGGCGACACTTGTAATCCAATCAACGACTCATAAACCAAAAACCATCAAAAGTAACCTTTATTTGGGTCAATCCTCAGTAAAAGTACTTCGCTCCCTCATTATCCCACGACACATGACATTTGCAAGTAGACTGACACTGCAGCACTGGTTTGACAAGAAGCTAGTGAGTATCCTTTCGCTGTAAAACAGAAATCCGCGTTTCTTCGTAAAGGAACACATTACTTATAAAATTGTGGGAGTCCCTTCGACAGCCCACCTCCAATTTTGCCCTTGGGATTCATTAGGTAGGCTCCAGCTTCCGTCAGCTATATGCAAACCACGATGGCATGACTAGGTACCACGACTGATTCTGATTGGCGTGGTTTTCAAGTAGCATAGTCGGTAGTAAGTCGTCAAAGCTAAAACAGCTCATTTTCCAGTCGCGGGTGTTTAGTTCCGGTCTGTGGTATGTGGATTTCTGACCACTGCCTTTTTAACTATCTGACAAACGTGATACAACCATTTCATGCTGTATGATTCGATTAACTTGGGTGTTGGATCACTCTGGATGGTTAGATTAACTACGAGACCTCTTCGACATGTAGAATGCACAATTTCAGTTATTTCTAGTCAGAACGCACCGTGAAGGCAAGAAAGTGATGGAGTCCGACTGCCGGCTGCAGCCCCAAAATGGTAACACCATGTTGGGTTCATCAAGTACGTAAGACAGAAGTACAATTAAGGGACAACAACGATTGGGCAGTGGTGCAATCGAAACCCACGAGCACAGTTGACAGGAAAACAAGACATTGCAGGTGTTGTGCAGTGGTCAATAAACGATTATTTTGGACAATCGTTACATCTTACATATTAGTTGGTCTGGAAACGAGTGCGTTCGGTTGTACAAGGTGCTTGGCCTCCCAACTTTTGTTTCATAGACTTCGGGTGGTGCTATCAAATTCAAACAAAACTACCAGTTTGTAGTGTGGCAAATCCAAGATAGTTATTTTGCACCAGATTGTTTTTCTCCAATCAAGCACTGTCACTATAATGGTATTCGATTACTGCATGATGCACCGCACGACATTGGGCAGTTTGTTTATTTAGGGTAAAACCTGACTGGCAGTCGTCTTTCAGGGTCAGAATATTTTGTCACCGGAAATGATAAAAAGGTAAGAAAATAAATTAATGACAAACTAGCTTACTGCTCTCAGTGACTGTCAAGTTGCAATGCGAAGTTCGAACCCATTTAACCCTGCCATCTATGACACAGTTCATTATATTCAACCTCAAGTTCACCAGCACCCAGTGTGCACACTAGGGTTGACTCAATCTGTTCGTCTCGCGCTATTAAACTTTAGGTTCGTGTGCACTCGCTCTCCCCTAGCTACCTTACCACAGCACAAAGTTGTTGGCATTCCACAAACGTCAGAATTAGGCCATGTAGCCACCAAATTTAAGCCTAAATGACTCCTCGATTTTTTACAAGCACTACATAGATAATAAGAGGGTTCTTCTGTCTATCAACATGTGGCTAATCGTGAGTCGACTCAAAATTTTATTACTATCTCCCTTGAGCTTCATTAATAAAGGCAAAACCTTTTGAAAACTGGGCATTCAAGAATGCTTTGCGGCAAAACTATGAACTCTACGATTTTGAGAACAGAAGGTTAGTTTGAAGAGGATGCCTATCGCGCACAACCGTTGTAATCGGGTGACCACGGTGCAGGACTGATGGGGAACGTAGTTTTGTTTGGCATTTGAATGATGAGATGTTCACAGAAGCAAACAGACGAAATAGGTTGAATTATCATTTCCTAACGTTCACCTTAGACTACTTTTCTCTATTTTCGGAAGGCCACACAGAGAAGTGTTAATCTGAGGTTTGCACGGAAAGACAGATTTAGTTTTTTACTGGCTTCCTCAACAGATCTACAAACTGTAGATAGTTAGGACATTTGTGCATACTGCAAAGACTACGATGGTTTCCAAAGATAGAAGGGTGATGCCAGACAACCAATAGAAGCGCAGAAATTTTATCTCTCCGCAGTGTAACTCCATCAACTAGGATTCGTTGGCAACATCAGAAGTCGACAGTTAACCGGAAGGACCTACAAAAACAGCCATACCTGACTTGGTGGATGTAGCCAGTAATATTGCCGAAGCGATCGGGGACAGAATTCAGGCGGTCTTGAGTGGCCATATGTGAGAATCTGTCTAACAAATGCATGCCCACATTTTCTTTCCGTCTTGTTAGCAGTGGTTCACACAGAATTGATCCACACGGTGGTATTCGTTTGTGTGTGTAGGACAAGGGCTTAGAAGCAGTCATTCTCTAGTATACTGGATGGACTCGGTAATCAATATTCTATAATTTCGACCAACCCGTTTTATCGACCCCTTACATATCCACTCGTTATATCAATTCTATCAATAGGGTGTTTGTTTTGACATGACACTGGTCTGTAAAAAGACAATCTACCACGGCATCTACCGTCCGGCTATGTCGACTGGCATTGTGCAATCCAGTATGGCTAGCAGGCTTGAAATTCACACGCAGAACATTTCTAAATACTGTACCTCGGTGAGCCAAACCAGTGACATTAAGGTTGTCATGTGAAGAAATACCGTCTTCAAATTGCTGGGCTCAAAGGCCTTAACGACATAGTACTAGCTAGGCCACCACACCACATTTTTGAGTTCTTCCGCAACTGCACAAGTTATCCCATAAGGTTTGCAAATATAATGCCAACCCGTGACGCCGCGTCGTCTGGTGTATGGCTAGGCAAGCTTCAAAACCGCACTCGAAACGAATACGCGGATACTCCGCATCTTCCTGATACCATTTGCCCGTAGACTGTGGTCTGATCGAATCTGTTTTTGGATTCTTCTGAGCTGCACTGGACGGGGAAGACCTCTGTTTCAACCCAGGCAAAGATGAGTAAAACATATTGTCCACCCTCCACCACGCAGCACGTATTCAACCTGTAAAGCCATTGCAAACCGACAGCCGCAAAATCACGCGTGATGTACATGTTGTAGACGTTCTAAAAATGACAGCCGCTGTGCAACAGAACAGTGGATTTCTAAATTGTCCACTGCTACAAATGCTCTGGCATGTAGAGAAGCTCCGGGTATCAAAATCTCTGAGAGGTAATTCATGAGGATGATAACGGTGTAAGCATACGCTACAGGTTTAACTATTGTATAAGCCGTTCTGATATGAAGTTGGACGTAACGGCTAGTGTTCAAGCTCAAATTGTATCTTCGATTACGTCGTTTTCTCCCGTGTTGCGATTCGTGTCCGATCAAGTTCGCAGCTAAAGTACGATTAATAGCTTGGCAACGGCAAAACCTGTCTTTTGCGTAAGGCATGTGCAGTGTATTTCACCAAGTATTCTTGCACTGGAGCAAATATTTATCTGTGTTCGTGTAAAGCAGGCATTAAAACCTGTGGAACCAACCAAATAGAGGAGGTAGTGGTACGTTTAGGGTGCTTCTTGGTTGTTTGTAATTGTTGCATTTCCTTTGGTTCACTAAGTCGAAGAGCTGTAAAAACGAGAAAACTTTTTCACTTTGTAGGATCTACTGTTTAATTCTATTGTGATGATGGAAACTGGTGGATTCTGGTTGATCCTTCTGTGGAGGGTTTGAAACGCTGATTTGAATAATATGAGACACTGTTGAGTGTCTTGGCTAAAGCTTGCTGTCAAAGTTGACCACAATGTTAGTTGTAGGTTCGACGTTATCTTCAACATAATGCTGAGAGTGAATACTCAACATATCGGAGTCGATGTTAGTACAAGAAATCCGTCTTTAGGAGCAAAGTTCCAGGAAAAAGAAAATGAAAAAATGTAACCGTGATGATATCGGTGTTCATATACAACAGCATCTCTCATGATTTAATTACTGAGTGCAAGCTAATCACGTGACTTTTCTATAATGGTAACCAAAAGAATCCGCCATATAAAAGGCTTTTCTCACTGGTACAACAACAGACAACAGGCAATTCACCGTAACTTCTATAGGCTATGGATCGTTGTTTACTGATCCACCTTGCTAAACGGTTATTCTTGTGAATTTTTCTGACCAGTAACTTTTATCCAAGTGTCAACTTTTCCTTTAAACGTGTTTCGTGGTCATGAAACACCCGATCTGTACTTATCATGGTTGCCCATTAAAGGAAAGCCGATCGTACCTCCTTAGAAACAAAAACATTGAGCTAAAAATAATTCACTGCAAACTACCATCGCAAGCAAAAATGCTTGGTTTACTTTCTCACTTAAAATCCAAAGCGAAAGTTCAGTCTTCAAAGGTTTTTGGTGTAAAATACACATGTGTTAAAAAGAAAAGGTATGATAAAACGTTGCATGTGGTGATCTTCAGGATCAGAAAACAGTGTTTTTGTAAGGAAACGTGCTTTTTGCAGGGTCGTTTTGAACGTGCTCATGGGCAGAGACCAAATCGAAAGTAGTGTGAAAAGACTTTCCTGTACCATTTAGAATCTCACATGAGTGATCAGGTTAGAAAAGACCTAGAGTGAATTAGTTATGCGCCATTCCATGCGTCATGCTTTCCTAGCTATTTTAAGTGATTTTTTCTTTCTTTTCATGCAAAATATATTCTCATTACTGGTCTAAGTGATCTTGCTAGGCATACTTTGCCTCAGCTACTTAACTACTGACTACTGTCAGTTTCAAATGAACCTTAACAACGTGGAGATGAATTTGAATTTTTGGTCATATCCTAGACCCATCGTAGCTAGTGAATCACTGGTTGAAAATTTTTCGATATCCATACACCGGCAACACAGCAACATATTCCTCCTGTCCAAGAGACTGTCTGACCGCTTTTCTATTTGCTTTTTTCTGGCATGACTGTACAGTTTTGTATGCGTTAAACTCAAGCATGTAAGTTTATTCACATACGTTTACACACCAACGTCCGTAACGTTGTTAATTCCATTTTACTCACACAGGGTGTACACTTTTCATATGCACCATACGAGTTCTTCTACAGATGACTGTGGTATATATGTGTATGCGTGTGTGTATGTGGCGTCATAGGTGCGCACATACGAATTGATCATGCCGCACAATCTTACCTATAAAATCATTCCACGTGCACATTCTCAACCGTACTCGTGGCACAAATTTTGATTCGTTCTAATATATATTACAAACCCGGTGCTATTGATCTCAACCATGTAGCTGATCAGTGTTCCAAAGTAAGTTTTCGAATCTGTTTGTTTTGCCTATACGCGTGAAGAATTCGAATAAACACGTCCTAAGTTTTGAGTTTCAATGATATGTCTGCCCAATTTAGGGCTGGGTTTTCTTAGAAATATAAGAGAGTTGACGGAGCCGTGAAGGTGATTTTGAGTTTAAGGAAGTGGACGTGTTTCCTACAACCTTTACGCTTTCATAATATAACCGCATGAAAAAAATGACATGAAGCCTGTTAGATATTTGTTCAACATTCGTTTTTCTCTTTTATGTGAATTATTTAGAGATTCCTACTAAGTGCATGTTAAAGGTCCTTTGGTAATGAAGCAGAGGACTCGGTTATTGAAAACAGTGAATTTTCTGATCAGCTCTTGTGTATAGTGGTTTTAAAGAGGCTACACCAACTCAACCGGTTAACAATTACTTTGGTAATTTCACATACCTGAAAGCGAAAGAACGAAAGTCTACCAAGGTAACAGTAAAAAGACGATGCCGGATCTGTTCACTATCAGCACTCACACATTTTGTCGGCATCCTAGAGAATAGGATTCCACAACTAGTTACGTGTGTAAATACAAGTGTGTTTGTGTTATGATCTGTAATTTTGTATCAACCAGATTTGTCCGTTACACCGGAATCGAGAAATCACACAATCCTGAGGAACTTGTACCTGGGACAACTGAACCCTTCTGTGATATGGACTCAAATGGACCAGAATGTCAAACAGCGAACAGTTCAATAGGATAGCAATGAAAGGCTGAAATGGTTAAAACAAATTTTCAGTCTTCAGGATAAAATGTTAGCAAACTAAATTTGTTCTTTTTGATGGAAGTAGCACCTCGACATGTTCTACCGCGTTAGGTAACCTTGCTTTTATGATTCTCTGAAGTGATGAAACAACATTTTGCTGCTTGATTTTTTCAGATTCCTTTCGGGTTGCAGTCTGTAGATCTGCGGAACGTCTCAAACTCCAGAGTGCTTTCTCTACCAACACATTTTGTACAGAACTGTATTTTCAATCACTGAAATGCGTTGTCTTTCGTTGTATTATCTGAGGCTCGCCCATCACTTCTGTATTTAAAATGGAAATGGGTAGCTACAACCAGGTTTTAAATGAGTATAGCTTAAATCGTACCTCTCGGCATGTGCAATTACCGTTGTTGCAATTAAGATGAGGTACCTATCGGTAGTGCGTTTCGAAAACCGGGCGCTGGCGTACTCTAAGACAAACAAAGGATCAAATTCGTAAGCCGAAATTTTATTGTCTGTATCATAATTTTGCACATTTTTCCTACTATTTTCTCAATGTTTTCCCGACACCGGCAAACCTGTGATAAATGTACAAATTCATCGTGATTTCTGTGAATATAAGTATATTGTTCAGTTTGCGTTATACTGCAACTTCATAGTTTTTCGAAGGGAACTCGTGTACTGGTGAATGATATGAGCTGCCAGTGGAATTTTACCATGATATTTACAAGGAATAGATAAGCAACTATTGGATTATTTGCCTCAGCTTTATGAGGTTGATCATCAAAACAAGTTATTGGCTGCAACTGACATTTGTTCACTTTTGATTGACAAGGCACAGGATGTTTGGTGGATTTCCACTAATACCATCAAGATGCTACACGTTTGTTCTCAAAAGATCACTCGCATCCTGAATAATCCGGGACCTCTCTGAAACTGCACGCTTAAAACAGGCGTCACATTGCTGTTGAATGGACCTCAGCTGAATGTCCTTTCTCGCATGTAAACTGTGTATGTCCTCTTTTGTAGTGTACTTCAGAATAGGTTGATAGTACTCATTAAGACAGTTGCTGTGTAACTACCTAGAACAGCTGGACAAAGAATAGAAGCAGCGGAATCAAGTGGGAATTTGGCTGGCATGGTGCAGCACAATCTTGTGCTGTGACAGTCTGTTTCTAGGTGACAGCCTGATTAGTTGATGGTTGAAACCTCTCTATAGGTTGGTTAAACGACGTCTGAGGGTAAGAATGTTCCGCAGAACAGATCTTTTCATTTGTGCGCGCATGCATATTGGCAGATTTTATTAACTAAGTTTCAGAGTTTCTTGCAGGAACACTGTTTTTGCGTTCACTCCATGCAAAACTACTAAAATAAAACATCTGTTTGTGATTCTCGGCAATTCATGAGAAATGTGTGAACTCTGTTTCTTTAAGGTAGCAAGGCTATCCATATCCAAATCGCAGTTTCCCGCCTATCCTTCATCCAGCTTTTTTCCAGAAATTCTAGTAAAGCCGAATTCTAAACATGTTGTCCAGGTTACAATAAAATCATCGATATTGGAAAGTTCATCTTAACTAAAATGTGGCTATAATATTCCTAGCCGTCTAATATAACTTTCTCATAAAGCTTAAGTAAAAGACTGAATGTCGAAATTTTCAGTATTATTCAGACTGTCACACGTTCACAATACACAGAATCGAATATTTCCTCGTAACCGAACACAGTCAATGACTTGGACTTGGCTAGGAAATCGGCACTAGGCAGTGACTGACGTATTGCTGACCGTATTTCTAACTGCGGGTAACGCTACTGCCACGACTGTGCAAAGAATAAGCCGTTTACAATATCTAAACCAAACACTGTCTTTCTGGAACAACTAAATTAGGGTAATTTTTGAGAGGGCAGAAACGTTTTGTAATCCACAATGGTCCAGTACATTCAATTGTTGTTAGCAGTTCAGTCAGGAACACCATTTTCTGCATGATATCGCAGCCATTGCAATCGTTATGCATTGTATACCCATCTGATTGGACTGTGAACGGCATGAAAGCCTGGAACATCCTGGCAGGGCGAATGTCTGAATTTTGTCCTACATTTTACACAGTCATTTACTTGAGGACGAAAAGGCAAAAGAAGGATCGGAATCTTTGAGTAGCATCAGCAGAACTCTAGTTGATACTTTCACTTCCGGGCGACCAGTGTGGCTCATTCTGACCACGCGCCTAAATGGTTTCCCTTCCCAGTGATACTGTTGAGTTTTGCATGTCATTGGAATGGGTAGTCGTATTTTCGGCAACAAATGAAAATGGTGAGGATATGGCTAGCTGGTTTTTCGCTATCAAATAATGCGCGCAGAATTCAAAATCCTCCACATTGTTACAGTAAACTACGGATGATGTCTACATTTTCACTCTAAAGCGCTCATAAGAATTAGGCGAAGGTCACTTTGTCCACAATCTTGTCATACTTTATTTAGTTAGGCTGGTGTGCCCAGTTATGAACCCTTACATCAGTTGATCACTGACGTAAAACACAGGCGTTTGCATAAATACTAGTAAGATAACAAGGACAAATTTCGAATATAGTGTCTTACGTTTAAACATACTATGAATGCATGCAGTAGAAAATGAATTCGAAAATGTTAGCAAGATCATGGGCCCTTCACATCATTTTTAGCTGTGGTTGGGCGAATAGTTCACAAACTACTGCATGACTAAACGCATAGAATATTCTGCCAGTATCAGTAAAAAGGACAGGGGGATGCTTTTGATGACTAGTGGAAGCGTGCTATTGTTGTTTATGTGCTTTCATTTGAAATTCAATTTTGAAAAAGAAAGAAAGCAGTTTTTCTGGTTTTTCGGTTCCAAACTAGTTCGCAACCATGAGCGTTGTAAACCGATCCCCCATAGAATGCACGTAGTATGGCGAAGTTGCATTTCGTGCGATGCAGTCAAATCAGAAGAAGGTGGAATTGCAAATACCACAAATCACACCACCTAGTGGTCTTGGTGTGAGCAACCAACGATCACCTATTGAGCTTCCGGATATAAATTTTTGTTTTTCCTAAAGTTACAAGACGAAAAAGCACTGGAAGGATTCATCTCGACGCTGAAGAAGTTGATAGCCAACATATCAGACTCAGTGCATTTACCTAGAGCACAAATATGCCTAAGCCGCTTCGGACTCAGTGATCAGATGCGACGGTGACTCTGCTTCCTGTAGGCAACAAATCTATGGCAGGGTTAAAAACTTTGGCCGTCAGTGGCCTTTGGAAGAAAACTTACCCTGAGCCTAAGACTGGAAACTAGCATGCATCAAGTTATTCCTGTCATTTTGAGTAGGTGACCTACCTGATTGCTGTCAAGCTGTTGATAGTCTGGGGTCAAAAGCGTGAACACTTGACCTTGTTTTCACCTGAATCTAATCACCAGAAATCCAAAGGCTGACGTTTACAAACTAGCTGATTGATTTTGTTTAACAACACACCACCTACAGTCTGCTTTTCATGTCGGTTTGGTTACACATGAGCATACTGATTCACGAATGTTTCGTGATTCACTTTACGCTGTCTCGTATTGTTTTACGAAGGCTATTGCGTTTATGCATAACGTGGTGTTCCTGTGTTGCCTGTTTTGCCTGTTTAAAACCGGTGCCGATGTTTTCTTTGTATCGTGTGTTGCTGGCGTACCTGCCCAAAATGGCACATGTCATTACATGACCCATCCAAACAGGCATTATTCACTTATGTACACTCTGTATACACTCAGATTACAGATGCTTCATTTACCTCACTCAGCGCGTCTGCGTTATTTGGTGCATTACACAATATTCACAGGATTGGGCGCCATCTTGTAGATGATCCCGGCCTGGCACATCCCTAGCCGTTGTCCGGACTCGACTGTTTTTCCTATGTTGGAATTCTCACAGCTAAGTCACGTCTTTAGTAACCCACTCAATAAATTAGAAACCCACGTCATTGAAATTGCACCGAAAGTAGAAAATAAGCGAAAGAAATTTAGAATATGCATTCATCCTACTCAAGTGTTCAGATGCAACAACATGCGGATTAGTATGGGCTACATGTGATGTTGTTCTGAAGGGGAAGATGCCAGAGTGACCATTGTGGCAGGTAGCTCAATAAAACCAGGTTGATGTATTTGTGTAGTTTGTATTGCCTCTGTCCTCGTGAACCCAAACCGTACAAGCAGCGTCTGGGATTTTCTATTTGCCATGGTTTGGTCATCCACCAAACTAAATTTCGGTATTGCCCCAATCTTAGATTAGAAACCGGCTTACTTAACACGAACTCTTCTGATATGTGGCTTTTCTTTGGCTTTGCAAGTTTTGCACCAACCGAAATAATTTTGGTCATGAACCGCAAATTAAATTCAGCTAACCGATGCGAATCCACAATCCAAAAAATAACAAAACTCAAAACCCGCCTTCATATTGCGAAGTCGGTTCACTCTGAACCATAGTTTACTAATTCCGACGAATGAGTAGAACGCACCTCGTATGTAGAACTACCCCTGTGTGTTATTTGCAAAAAATCCACGTTATTCTGGTGCAGTTCTCCAGTAAATTGGACTCAGAAAACGAGATCAGAGATTCGAGGTCTATATGCCACACAGTTTACCAGAATTGATGATCCCATTAAATGTGCTCAATCTACAGTAAGTTATGCATGAAGGTCCTTACCCAAAAATAGATATTTACCCTGAGTTATTCACTCAACATGTGAGTAAAATACTCCTTCTGATTAGGGCGCACTCTCCAGATCAGTAAAAATGATGCTTTCCTTAGAAACGAACTACTTTTTGGGTTACAGGCTTCATATTCCACATACCCAGAAATTTCCCCTTTGCAGCTTCAAGTGATTGGATATTAAAATATGTGTTCAATGTGGTTTTCAGGAGTTGCTTGAAATACTGCATAATATAGCCGCCACTCAAGGAATAATATACCAAAATTTTTCTACATGAGGACCTAACCATGGGTATATGATGCGAAATAAGTCGGGTACTTGTGAACGGATTATCCAGTGACTGAGCAAGCTAGAACTGTCAAAGTCCAGCGATGTGGGCTGTCCACCGATGGACTATAACTCTTCGTGCCGCTCCATCTTCACTTTTAGTCAAGTTCTTTCTGGTGCAGAAAACTCCGGAAGTACGAGCTGTTTGTTCTCGGAAATGACGAAAACCTGGGTTCTGTTGATGTCAGATATGTCGACCATAAAGATAACTATTTACATCTTGTTCTTTCATTTGGTCGCTTAAAGACTCTAAAGTGTCCGCTAAGGAGTCCTGTAAGGCTTAACAATCGCTGTATCGAGGTCTAAAGTGAGAATAAAAGAGCACCCGGTTGTATTGCTTAGGATTCATAGAGCCAGTATATGGACTGGCTTGACACACGCTTATGCAAACGGAAATATGCCGCTCCTTTACTTCAAAGTTACCGTCAATCAGTGCGTTCAATTTAAGATAAACTGAATGCACATTTGAAAAAATGAATGACACCGGTCAGCAACTGTCAGTGCATGGTGTGGATCCTGCTACAAACCTACTTTGTTGATGGATGTGTGCGACAGAATGTCAGTAGAATGTCAGCTTCCACGACCAGCCTTATCCCACTTATCTAGCTCCACGAACAACTTACCCTGCTTTATTACAAGTTGGCAGACACTTTGCTCATTGGCTAGCAGGCTGCACTCACATTGAAGGCACGTCAGTTGAGAGGAAATTCATTACACGAAATGCTAATAATTTGTTCTTTTCTCGCCTTTGAAGCAGCCCTTCCCTGGATCCACTCTCTTGGGGATAGCTCCCTACCTGAATCAAGGTTCCTGGCTATTTATCTCGTTGTATTGCTGGAAGGGTCACTTAATGGTAGGACGTGTTAAACCTGCGAACAGGAATTCTTCCCTATATGTCCATCAGTTCTAAAGTACCGGAAGTAGTTAATAAATAATTGGTTTTTGGTAAGATATAACCCTATCACACTGAAGGTACTCGCACCCACCTTGTTCTAATGCTTCATCTATTCTTTTGCGTAGCCAACACACCAAGTGATTTTTGAGATGAATTATGATTAGTTGCGGGAGGTGAACGATTGCCCTTCACCTTATCTAGGCATTGCAGGATGTGTCAAGAGGTGACGAACTGAAACGTCATTTAACTTCTTCTGACATTTGTCATGTTTCACGGAAAATATTTGTGGAAAAGGGATGAAGAACTGGGGACACAGCATTTGGACAGCAACCACAGTTTGGGAACGAAAAATCAGGATAGTCCCTTACTACTGGATACGTTTTCAGTAGGTCAAGTGTG
>SJOL01007890.1:258684-272986 GCA_004794785.1 Opisthorchis felineus | reverse complement strand
CTTTCGCTGAATGGTCCTAGATTTGCCCAGGTTTTGTGCAACGTGAACTGCGGACTGATTCCGCTCACTTAAATGTGAATGCCACCAATTCGAGTATGGAAAAAAACTGGCCCTTCAAGTGTTAGTTACGCCCTGTCAGTTTAATCCGATTACAGAAAATTCTAGTGGCGTTCGTATTTTGAGTTTGACTCCGGGGGAGTAACTTGATATTTGAAGGGAAATTCAATCGGTCGTTGCTATCACAGTTGTTCAGAAGGACATATCTGAAGCTTGGAGTTGAATGACTGGTAGACAAACAGCCTCCAGTTCCGTAGGGTTCTTGGGCTTTCATCACATCGGAATTTTTATTTATTGGTTCTAATCCTGAACACTTGATCATTTAAATGTGGAACTTGAAAGCTTTCTTTAAAATATGACTTTAGAAAGGCTAAGCACCTTTTGTGGTATACAACGTTGGCCGTAAGTCGGGTATGAAATCATGTTAAATGTGCACCGTTGCTGATCATTCGACTCATTCTTTTGTGTACGAGGTCTGCCTTGTCCTGAGGACGTATTGAGTAAGAGGCATCTCAAGAAAAAATTCCTAGTAGTTAGCGCCATTATCTGATATTCTGAGGAACGTTTGCTATCTTCTTAAAGATAGGAACTTCATATTTTTATCTAGTTACACTCCAATTCACATGGACCCTAGTTATACGAAGTTTTTTCACACGTCAGTAGATAATTTCGAAAGTTCAGGTAAATTACACGGTTCCTAAGCAATATTCATTGCGTTTACTCTGATTGGCGCAGTGTCAATCTGCTTGACTTGGCATCTTGACTACCAAAACAATGGTGACGCATACTGCGTAGGAGGCATGAGAGCTTAGGACTTACGACTATTATGCCACTTCTCCAGAGTGACGTCAGATTAAAATGACCGGAGAATCTACTGGTGAAAATGCAACTGAATCCATTGAAAGACACATCGGTTACAACTCTTCAGCCACAGGCGTACGATGTAATATGGTACTTTGTTGTTCTAAAGCACATTCATCTAACCTACCACC
Source organism: Opisthorchis felineus (assembly GCA_004794785.1). Lineage (NCBI taxonomy): Eukaryota > Metazoa > Platyhelminthes > Trematoda > Opisthorchiida > Opisthorchiidae > Opisthorchis > Opisthorchis felineus. Next base: position 271,937 of record SJOL01007890.1, on the reverse strand, counting down.
CAATCTCTCCTACGGTGCAAATAATTTATCATTGTGTACAGGGAGTATGTGCTCAATCAAGAATGCACGCTCCTCGTTTGATTTCTGTCTCCGTGTCGTACTGTCCTATGGATGTTAAACGATCAGTAGTAGTTAGATAAAACAGTAGCTCTTGCAGAAATCTAGAAAGCCACGTGTCGAGTCGGTGGGACACTCCGTCGCGCGAGTCATTTTGGCAGCAGGCCATAAAAAGCAACGCGAAGGCAACAACACAAGTTATGATGGTGCAGGAATCGTCACAGTAAGGCCCTGATAGGGCAGTGAGTACTTCTGTGGCGTTAATTTAGGACTTAGCCTCTGTGAGAAGGAATTGTTTGCTCGCCAGCTTAAACGCTCTTGTCTATGGGGTGGAATTTCATTTTGAGAAGCAGTCGCTTTTCGTGTTACTCATGAGTAGCCAAAATGTTTCGCCAAATATTTCACCCTGGCTTTATTTACAGTCATGTTGGTGCCTAGGACGGACATTCAGAGCAGTCCCACAAAGTCGTTTTCAAACGAACGTCCGGTTAGATGCCTACAGCAGTGTTCGTAATCTGTTTCTTTTCCTGATTTCACTCGATGTTAACGTGTGTTGCTGACTGAGCAATTTATCCCAAACATACGCAGCAGCAAAACCGCAAGGGCGACGCGCAGTTTCGTGTTTTAGATTTCACGGTTATTCACGTCGAAAACCCTGAGCTACAAGCATCAACTAATGGGACCAAACCAGGAATTTAAAGTGAAATACTGTTAGAAATACTGGTGGATTTTTGCAAAAGCCTACTCCCCAGTGAGTTGCACGCTTTTGAACCTTTATTCCTTCCTGTAATACGTAAATGGTGCTCCCTAAATAGTTCCTCGTGTTCTCTACACAGGCAACGCAGCCTCCCGCCAAGGTAGTAGTGTGCATTTGTCGATTATACCTCTTAGGCTGAGAAGTAAACCATAAAAAATGCACTATAGTGCTACCAGATGATCTTTGGACCTATTGTCCTCATTTTTATTCCAAACCGCTCCATTACACGATAATTCCGCCTTATTTTGACTGATTTCCCTTCTGTTTACAAATGGACTAATCACCTCAAAAGGAACAATGTGTAGTGCATACCGATTTTTTTCTCCTTGACCAGAGCCGAATCTCCGAAGGATCTTCTACGGCAGAGAAGTATCGGTGTTGAACACTGACGTCATGCTGTCGATGATGATGATGATGATGATGGTCGTCTACGCCTGGCTAGCGAATAGGTGTTTCAGATGATGGGGTAAATCCACTGTGAATGTTCGAATGTTCAGTAATACTAAATAAGTAGAAATTAGACCTACTAGTGCGCTGGAAGTGTGTCTGCGCTCCATGACTGTCCTTCGGACTAGCAGTGTAGTTTTTGTACTGGCTAGCTAGACTCAAACAGAAAAATGAATGTGTGGTAGCGATATATCCTAACACTACAACAAAACGATGCATTTTGAATACTGGGAAACTAATGACTTATCATTTTTGCTTTACCCTATTTTTTAAATTTTGAAGGAGTAACACAAATTGCTACTGCGCTACAAACTCAAAATTTCTTCATTTTGGAACTAATGGCAAACTAAACAGAACCGCGTGATGTAGGAAGCGTTAGGAACATAGACTACTTGTGTGTGATGGTCAGCTTGGATATCCAGACAAACGGCAAACCTGATTGTTACTATGGGGAACTTCAGCAACTCTGGAAACAGAGGGCGACTTTTGTATATAAAGTTGTAGTGTGACTATAGAAATTGATGGAGTCCGTCATGGACGGATTGTGTAGTAACAAGTTTTCTGGGATGGTACCCTTGTAAAATCACTTCCTTCTGTACTTAATCCAGCCTGAGTTTTATGGGCCTCTAATAATACTGGTCCCCAGGAGTAGAGGTTTGACATTTTGATGTTTTTAATCCTCCTCATTGGATACACCAAAATGAGTGAGAGTGCTTCTTCTTGGAAATAGACGCAAAGTGAACCTTTGTCTTAACCTTCGGGAACTGTTTGAGGAATATTCATTTGCACGTAGATATTTCCAACATCTCTCTATAGTTTCCTGAGAAAAGATAGAATTTCGCCCCGTGGGATATTTTGGGAAGAATTTAAGCCATTTTGCCATCTCTGTCTGATATTTTGCTGGTTCATTGGAATTCACTGTATTTGCTCATCACAGACACCAGTTCACTGGGCAACATTATGAGGAGAGATTCGGCTGGATCCAGGTGAGTTCCCAGTCAAAACCAAATTGGTATTCACATGAGACTGTCTGGTGCTTCTCTTTCAGTTTCGGATGCTTTTATTCTTCCATTCGGTGGAAACAATATTTCAATCATTGTCGTAATGTCACAGTGACGAAATATGTACCATATGACAATCTTTCCGCCAGGCCAGCCCCACTTGACGTAACTACTCTACTTTCCTCAGCAAACCCGCTCCTTTTCCGACACTCACCCGTTTACGCCAACCGGAGATTGTACTGATGATGATGTCAACATCAGCCATATCGATTCCGTAGAAGAAGAAGACTGAGGAAAAAAGTGCTGTCGATTATTCACTATTTCTCCACCAAGCATCTTCGATGACGTATCAGAGTACGCCTGCATATACCGGACCTTACCGACTATGGCGCAGTGAAATCAGGCAGACGGCAATGCTGTTTGGGAAGTAGCTGAAGCTGAATTATCGGTGTTGCGCAATCCCACTGACAGTGACGAGGGTTTATGTTGCAATGATTTAGGTTTTTTCATGAACCCACCAGGCTGACTGATCGGCTAGTGAATCACGAAAACGCTATTAATCGTAAGATTAGCCAACATAAATGTCACGATAACACCATAAAATCAACCGTGTCCAGCCAGTTTTATTTCCGATAGCGTCCACGGACCATGTGGAGTGTCATCTGTTATATTTACACCACCAAGTCAAAGTATACGTTTCAACCGGCCTAGTAGCAATTTAAACCACCGTCAGTAAACAAGGAAAATAGGCTCATTTATATCACCTAACTCACCCACTAAGGTCAGTGTCTAAACGAGGATCAGAGTATATGTCCTGCAGATAATCGCCCTATCATGACATTAGCAGTTCAGTTAGTCTACCCATATCGGTCAATAACAAATCCACTATTGTAGGCGGTTGCGGGTTAGATTCACATCACTCTCGTGTGGATAGTCCTCTTTTCCTGGCTCAATTATTCTGGTGAGTCCATATCAAAGGAGGGAAGCAATGGAACCCAGTTTTGCTCTTATTAGAGCTCATCAGCAATGTATATCCTTTGTCGTGTCGAGTTTGAACCCCGGACGTCCGACCTGTGAGACAAACGTAATGCCACTGCGTCACCAGCGCACGTTGCAAGCACCTGAATTATCACATATGAACAGGCGAACCTGTTCACGCTTGGGCAATGAGCTTGGTTTGCGCGATGAATCGAACGACGATCAGTTAGCCGCTTTAGCTGCGTCTATCAATGGAACCGCCCGTTAGGACTACCAGTGTAAGGAGGAAACCCTCGCTTGAAACCTGTTGGAAAATTTTTCGATTTGTTGTGAGTGGTTTGCGGGGTTTGTAGAATTCCCGTTCACATGACTTGCGTGTGAACTTGGAATCCATTGTTCTTGCAGTGTATCCCCATTGCGATACATCCTCACCACTCTATATGGATTTAATGCAGACAGACTGGTGAATCAGTATCACAGCACTTTGTGCAAATAGCTTCGTATGACGAGCTTTTTTGTGAGTTTGGGATGATGTTTAATTATCACGATCGTTGAGTGATCTGCAGGGTGAATTAACAACATCCACAGAATCCTTATTCGGACTCTTCTGTAAAACTTAGAAAACGGACCACCGGAAACCTGACGTAGACGCCATCCAAGCAGAATGAATAGAATGCTGACGCTTCCGATCTGGATGACAATCACCTTAGCAGCAGCCAAGTTTAGTAAAAGAAATGCAAGTTGCTCCTTCATGGCAACTGGTTTTTGAATAAACTATCTTGATCATCACGAGCGTACTGACGTTTTCGGATTTGACGTGTTGTCGCTTACAGTTGAGTAGAAAGTTCGGCCCCAAAGCACAGAAGCTAAAAGTTACTCGGCTTTCCCCTACTTATGTCATAGCCTGGAGTTTGGAAACGGCCTCAAACTGTAACTCACGCAGCTGGTTGACCTCTACCAAAGTGGTAATCGCCCTAGATGGCTTCTTAACTTCAGGCAACAAAATCATGCAGGAAAGGTTAGTGCGATTTCATCCTCTCAATACGACAAATGAAACGAGCAGTTCTGAAGCACTGCTTTAAGATATTAATACTGGCGTGTTCAGTCTTCGAAACTGTCTAACCGTCACAAAGTGGGCACAACGCTAACCTCACTATCATCTCGCTCAGCAGGCACTCTATTATGCCTACTTTATGCTATCCTTCGTTATATTGGTATTACCGGCTTTCGTCGCTCCTGGCTTGGCCCTAACGCTTTCTTCAGTCAATTGGGCAATACAGGACTTTCCGAAATTTAGGTAAGGCACAAAGCCATCATCATCGCTGCTTCCAATATCCGCTTGGTTGTGGATGGTATGCACAACTTGGGATTGCCATCGGTCTTAAAGGTAGATAGAAGTTAGGTGCAAAGTCAAAAGTGAATACCACAGCATTTTCACATTTTATCTAGACCCCGTCATCGTCCATGGCAACGTAGTAACAAAATCCTCTTCGGCGTGGGAATACAGCATTTCCAGTTTGTTTACTAATTCTGTTTTAAAAAAGGCTTAATGGTAACATCCGGATGCAGATTGTTGGGGGATCTAGGAACAAACTGAACTGCTTGTAGTAAGTGCATGAGCTTAGTGATCATCTCGCTTATAGCTTCCTGGGGGACAAACCCCAGCAGAATTTCCATGTACTTTCACTTCACTGACCATACAACCACTTGTCCCGGCGGTTATGCCATAGATATATGGCTGGATGGCTGGCTGAGCTCCGCAACTGAGAGCATCAACGCGTTCCTGCTTTTGAGTGTCTTTTTATTGTACTTCGAGACATACATATTTGCTTTGCTGAAAAACGCTGTGACCTTTGATGCGCTCATTTTCTCATAGATCTGAAGTTTCTGTTGAGCTGGATCTACAGTACAACAACAGAGTTATGTAAGCCGACGGGACTGAGGAAGTTGTTGTCAACCTGGTTGGTTGGAAAAATACGAACGGACCTAGCCTTCATCTGCTATGTTCCGCAACAGTATACACTTCGTCCAACATTCTGTGTTAGTGGAGCACAATCGGCCAAAACGAGACTGGTCAAGGCAAGGCACCCATAATCCGAAAAACGACTGTGAGTGCACGTCCAACCATCTGTGAGCTACTCATCATCATCATCATCGACAGCATGACATCAGTGTTCAAACCCGATGCTTCGCTGCCGTACAACCATGATTTTTTAAAAGCCCTATTGTGAAGAAAAGAATAAAGGTGGACGGAGAGGGGATTTAGTGCTAGCTTACTACAATCATTCCGAGGTGCCTACGCCTCCAGTCAATCATTCAGGCAATCTGGATAGAAACTGACAACAAGATCGCCACTGACATCGGTTGGCAGCCATATCTTGCAGCGTCTCCAACCAGGCACAGTGAGGATCACGCGGTCCCCAACCTGGAAGGCGAGTAGCACCGACAGCACCCAAGCGTTTCGTAATCTCCTTCATACCCCTCTGCCAGGTCAAGGGTTGGCCACCTCTCTGCTTCCGCCACTCTGAATTGGGCATGGAAAACAGCACTCTCTTCGGCAAACGATGATTAGGCATACGCAACACGTGTCCCAACCAACGCAGCTTCTGGTGCTGGACACACTCTTCAATGGAAGTACCCGTTGCACAACCAAAAACTCGCTTTCTAACTGCCTCGTTACGGATTCGCCGACACCAACCCACACGAGCTATGGTTCTGAGACAACGATTGTCAAACACCTGAAGACGTCTCAGTTCCGCTGCTCGAAGAGGCCAGGTCTCACAGCCATACAACAAAACAGCCCGCACTGTAGCTTGATACACACGTCCCTTGAGTTTCAGGGATACACCACTTTGACGCCATAGGTGCCTCAAATTAGCAAACGCGACCCGTGCCTTGCAGATTCGTGCATTGACCTCGTCTGTCACACTACCATCAGAACTAATACAACTACCCAGGTACGTAAAACGCTCCACAACTTCCAGTGCCTCTCCCTGGATTGTAAGTGGCGTGTTCAGTGACTGCATGTCCAGCAGCATGACCTTACACTTTGTGGGTGCAAAGTGCATACCAAAGGACGGGATGACTTTGGTCAGTTCATCCAAAAACACCTGCGCCCTCTCCTCCTCTTCGAAGATGAGAACGATGTCGTCTGCATATTCCAGATCGACAAGGTTTTCGTCACAGGCTATCTGAACACCGGGGTTTTGGAGACCTTCCAGCGTTCGTCTCATTATCTCATCGATCACGAAATTAAATAGGAAAGGAGAGAGTGGGCATCCCTGACGGACACCGCTTTGTGTACGGAAGCTTTTGGAGAGCTCGCCGTATACTCTCACACGTCCGGAAGTCCGAGAATACAAAGAGCTTATTATGTTCACAAACTTCCGGGGCATTCCTTGGTGGGCAAGCGTGTCAAGAAGAACAGACCGGTCAACCGAGTCGAATGCGCCTTGGAAATCCAGGAATACTAGAATCGTGGGTCGCTTATACGTATGGCGTTGTTCTAGCACCTGACGAAGTGTGAAGATTTGGTCAACGCAACCCCTACCAGGCCGGAATCCCGCTTGCTGCTCTCGAGTCAGTGTTTCACGAGCCACCGTAAGGCGACGAAGCACGAGTGACGCCAACAGTCTCGTTACGACCGGGGTCAAGCTGATCCCCCTGTGGTTGCCACACTCACTACGAGCCCCTTTTTTGAAAATGGGCACTATCACCGACTCTCCCCAGTTGTCTGGGACAGACTCCTTTTCCCAAATGCAAGCGAACAGATCAGACAAGCGCTGACTGAGGACTTCACCCCCATCTTTGAACAATGCGGGTGGGAGGTCATCCGGACCAGAGGCTCGGTGGCGCTTGAGAGAACATATGCAGTCATAAATCTCCGATGCCGTAGGCGGTTCCACGTTCACCGTCCAAGGTTCTACGTCACCTGTGGGATCCAGATGAGTGCCAGCTGGTGGCCATGACAATTGTTGTTCGAAGTATTCGGCCCACCGATCGAGGCGTTCTTCTTTATTCGATATGTTCACTCCATTCCGATCCTTGATGGTTTCGCTCACAGGTGGTTTCCGGGGACCGGTCGCACGGATCTACTGAAATAATCTTCGGGCATTACCGGCTTTCTGGGCCTCTTCCATTTCCTTTCCGTCACGAAGAGACTGGACCTTACCGTGGTGTGACGGTTTGCTCACCTCAGCGACCCATTGAGCTATACTGGGGGGTGTCCCCGCGACACTCACAGAGTCTCTCATACCAGGTTGGTCAATGGTTAGAGGTCTGACGAACACAGTCTCCTGGTCCTCCAGGTTGGGGGTTGGAACATATGGCGACTTGTTCCGTAGAAATGGTAATGCATTTGCATTTCCTGCCAAACACCGCTGCCTTGCGGTTAGGCTTTTGAGCCAAAGGCTTTGGTTGAGGACCCTAATCGTCCTCCTGTCTAGGTGTGGGCGCCCTGACAGTATCCCAGCCCACGTACAACCATGATACCTACATCTATGAGCTACTCGAATTCTTCATCCACTTTCGGTTGCTCTGACATCTATGCTATGCCGCGTAAGCCCTAGATGTACGGTGATAGCCAGATGCGTGTGATTGAGCTCTCAAGCTTGCCCCTCAAAACTGACTGTGCATTCCGCTAGATACACACGCAAAATCTACAGGCAACATAGTGTCCCGTATGAAGTCAACTTAGATTACCCAAGACTGTAGCAAGGAGTTAAGAGTAGTCGCTTCTCTCAACTTCACATGCTCTGGCTGGATCAAACCCATGGATTTATTATCAGCCTTAAGCTATTTTATACGACTGTTGTGCAAAGATGAATGCACCGCAGTTCTCAACGTTAGCGCTGGTACTAGTAGAACGAGACTAATTGTATTCTCAACATACTGGATTGTTTGGTCTGCATAGAGCGCGATGAAGAAAGAGCTCCACTTTAGCCTATTAAGTTCAGGATTTACTCTGGAGCAGAGATCATTCACATCCAGTGCACTATAAAATTGTCTGTCTCCAATAGTTTTTGCCGGCATTCTCCACACTAAGTTGGGTCCACCAAGGCTACCGAATCTAATGCTTCTCTCTAGATTCATGAATAAATATATGATGGAAGAGGTCCAAAGTCAATATGCGTAGAGCCTGTTCTGGTTCGCGTGCTGATGTCATTGTTCTTCTTCACATTCACTATTTTGGGAAACAAAAGAAGATTTTTCCCAATGCTCATAAAGCCTTTAAACTATGAGGGTTTGCTACGAGAGTGGCTCGGAAATAGCGTGATTCTCCAAGTAGCCGGTTATCTGCTTGTGACTTTCGGAAACTTTACCTATTTTGGAAGTCCCACATTGTTCGGTTCTCATGCGACAAATGAGGTCACCTACAGGATATACAAAGCAACATCACATTTACAGCACCCTGCCGTGTTGTCTCGTCATCGACTCTGGCGCCGGAGATACGTTGAGCGGCAAATCAAAGATAGTTCGTAATGTCCGTGTGCGATTGGCAGATAAGAGCGATTTGGAAGGATGCAAAGTGACTCTCCGTTTTTACTACGGCTGTCTCCCATAGCTAATAACACGCCAAATGTACGGTTATTGAAAAACTTACGGAAAAATACAACCTATTTTGGTTAGTTCGTGCGTTTTTGAATGAAGAGAAAGTTGTCCCCGCACTTAAGGTTACCTACGATGTCTTAATACGGCTGGAGAGGAGCGGTCGACGATCATCCAAAGGCAAGGTTTCAAGTTATGGACGTCTTGATTGCACAACTCATCAGGGCTGGTGAATCTTACCTACTTGATTATAGGGCAGAAGACGACTCCCATAGGCGATTGAGATTACTTTCTGATGAGGTAACATGCTTCATTGATTAGCGAGCTTGAATTCCTTAACAGGTCAACCAGCGTTAAAAAGTCTCTGTCTCCACTTTGAGACTCTATCACTCCAGCCTGTGGCATATTCACCTTTTCTCTCATTTTAGTTCGGGATTTTTTTAATTTTGTCCGTGGTGGTTAACTCAAGGACAACAAGAGAATTACCCAGAGGAATAGTCCAACAGTGAAAATCATGACGTTGGTAAGAAGGGTGTAAGTGTGAAATCACGTGGCTACTGTTATTCTATCACCTCCATTCACCGTTAGTAGCTATAGTAATTGTCTATTTTCTATTGTTATTATTATCGCGGCATCGACAAAACTGCTCTGAGGGCAACTCGTCTGACTGTGCCTACTACCGGAATGCGGACGGAAAACTAGGAGGCAGAAACGTGGCAAATTTAACTCACAAGGTGTTTAAAAGTAGTTGCTACTGAGATTTCGGTTGTATATCAGGTAATTGGGTTGAAAAGTGAATAATCTTCCAGTATCACCTTGAGCTGGCTGTCTATAGGGATTTTCTGTTCGGAATATGTTGTCCATGTTCTCGTGGCCTAGAATCACAATGAATGCAGTTGGTAATAATGTGTATCATCACATGTGTTGTTTCAAATCGGATCACCAAAGGAAAGCATCGAAATACCTAGTGCACACAACATGCTCAGAACATATAAGAACTTTTGATAGGCCTTTGATCTCCTCCCCCAACTTCCACAGAAATTCAAAAACCTTCACAACGCATGTATTATGTGTACAGATTCAGTATCCGTGTCATCCCGACGCAGATGAAAATCAGTACATTACTCGCTCCACTTACCAACTTTCCTGGATCCCACCTCGCAGCTAAATGCAGAGCTCACAAAAGATGCGCTGTTCAGAACCCGCGAAAAGACAGCCTCTCTATTGCGACTGAATTTAACTAGCCAGCTTATGATGTCGTAACACGGAGGGATTACTTCCAAATCCAAGACTATAATTTTCCTTCAACACTTGCTGCAGTTTAAAACCTTTGATTATCTTATTTTACTGAGCTAAACAGAGTGAGGTTCAGCATTCAAAGCGGTCACTTCATAGTGTCATCCGTTGACTGTATCAGGTTCACGTGAATCGATGAGACTAGTTCCCTCAGGGTCGTGGGCACTTCTGTTATACGGTAATCCTCCCAAAGCTATCAGCTCTCATAGCGCCCATGCGCTCATGCGGAACTTCATGGATTCAGTGGAAAGTGCTATTTCTACAAGGAACATGGCTTCGGCGTGAACAGGACTCCCAGGTTATCCAGGATTAGCCTTCAGATGAATCGTCCATAAGAACAGAAGATCGGGTATACGTAACACCGACATAGTCTGAATGCATGCTGGCGTGCGCTACCAAGTTTTCAGAAAGGACCGGACGAGTCAATCGACTGCCTACAGGAAAATCACCGTGCCGGTTGGGGTCATCGTTATAGGATGAAAGAGTGTGTATATGGCACATAGTTCACGCATTCTTCTACCAAGAAAAAGCTGAAAAATTAGCAACGTCTATTGAGCTCCCTAAATTATCGGATATGATATGGCCCTGGAAAAGAGTTTGCATGCAACTGACGAGCTGTCTAATCCTTGATCCAATGTAACCCGGGTATCCAGTGAACTATCAGTTTTCGAGGCCGTACAATGATCATGTGAATGTTAACGATGAGTTTGTGGTCATAGTTGGACGTCAGCTGTTATTTAAAGGTCTCTTTATTAACGCCCGAAGTCAGGTCAAGCGTGTGAAGCGTAAAAATCAGGTTGTGGAAACCAAAAAACGGAAGGATCAATAAAGTGTGCCGCCCAGAGTCGCAACCCCACTGGAACGCACGAACGAAGTAGTCTAAAGCAAACGAAATTAATAAGAAACTGTGATATGAGGGTCAATATATATATATATATATATACATATATATATATATAGTATAATATTTGTGTTACAGGGGAGGTAAAATACTGAGTTTGAATTGTTCGTTTCCTGAAACTGAGCACTAAGATTAAAACGACACTTCATTTTAACTGTGTTTACAATGTAAGTAAACCCTGGGGTAAAAAAATAGATGTATCGTAACGAATGTTGGGGCTCGGAAACTAATTTGAGCAATTTCACCGTAGAAAAAACTTGCAGTTTGTGGGATGGCTGAACGAGGAAGAAAATGCAATGTAGCCATCTTATTTGGTGAATATTACTACCTTCTTACTTAACCGATCCTGTGCTCACAAGAGTCATAAGCGTGGAGAGACTGATGGGAGAAATCAAAGGTGGGTGCACTTAAACGCTCAATGACTACCACTTCGAACTCCCAACTTCTGGAGAAGGATGTCAGCTATAATTCTCCAAAGCCAATGACAATAAGCGGAATGCAGTTGGTGAAAATCTATTCACAATCAGCCAGAAAACATCCTGTGGAAAGTCAAGATTAACCCTAAGAAAGGAAAAATGATGCTGACAATTACTGTCATTGTTTAGCTTTATTGCCCTAACCTGTATCGAAGTACCAAAATGAATATCGTTCCCTACGTTTTTCGCTAACAAAACGAAGCGGTATAAAGGGAGAAGGTTAGTAGCTCAGATGGCGTAGATGGTTGTTGGTTTGTTCACTGAGCTGGGCAATTTGATCGCAAACGTTCCATCACCAATCGAGGTGACATAATCAGTGCGTTGTTAGGGTGCGTATTGGAGCATAACGATGGGTCGGTGGTAGTACCGCCACGCTCCACTACGCGCTCCACGCGCTGATGATGTCACTTCGATTGGCGATGAAACGTTTACAATCGAATTGCCCACCTCAGAGAACAAACCAACGGCCAGGGATAGTTATGAAAATAATCTTACCCATGCAGTGTTAATAAAAAGCAACCTCAAGTTACCCAATTAGCGGATGCGTGTTCTTATTCCCTATCAGGTCCAGGTAATATGCGTATATACTGTCTGATTCTTCTAAGTCACCCCTCTTTCTGGAAGGGGGATAGCACTGATACTATACAAGTATTATATTGCATATATTACATAATACATATGGCTGTATACGTGTATTTCCTCTTCTTACGTATTGTAATATCGATATAATATTACTTATTCTATATTCTTATATTGTGCATATTGTCTTACAAGGGCCCCGTATAATCTTTACACATAATTTTATATACAATATACGCTAGATGTACACAGAATTATGGTAAATATTATAAATTATAGTGAGGTGGACTATCATCTGTTTACGGATTATCCATCACATTGCACTAAGCCGGTGAACACTCCCGCATAATGGATAATGCCACATACGGTTTTCACTAAGCCGCATATCATCATCATCATCATTATCATCATCATCATCATCATCATCATCATCATCATCAGTATCGCTATGGACGGCACAACATCGGCGTTCAGTAATGGTGCTTGCTGGCGTACAACCATAAGGTACTCGAAGAAAATGACAAAAGTGAATGAGAAAGCGAATTGGCCAACCAAAATCGTCCTGAGGTGCCTTCAGCTCCAGACACTCATTCAGACAATCTGAATAGAAATTGACAACAAAAGTACCATAGAAATCGATTAGCAACCACATCTTGCAGCCTCAGGAGCTGTTCTCAGGGGGGTTGTACGCGGACCCATCCTGAAACGCGAATCGCACCGACAGCACCCAAGATTTTTGTAATTTCCTTTGTACCCGTCTGCCAGGTCATAGATTGAACATTTCTCTGCTTGCACCATTTTGAATTGGGCACAAAAACAGCGCCTTCCTCTGTAAGCGATGATTCGGCATGCGCAATGCATGACCCAACCGCTGCAGTTTTTGGTGCTGCAGGCAGACATTGATTGGAATCTCTGTTGCACAGCTGAACACTCGTTTTCCAACTGCCTCGTTACGGATTCGCCGATACCAACCCACACGAGATATGGCTCTGAGACACCGGTTGTCGAACACCCGAAGACGTCACAGTTCTGCTGCTCGAAAAGACCAAGTCTCACAGCCATACAACAAAACAGCCCGTACTGTAACCTTATACACCTCCCTTGAGATTCAGGAATATGGCGCTTTGACACCATAGGTGTCCCAAATAAAAAAGGAAACCCGATCCTTTCAGATTCGTGCATTGCCTCATCTGTCACACTAAAATCGGAACCAA
>SJOL01007890.1:212239-257890 GCA_004794785.1 Opisthorchis felineus | reverse complement strand
TGTTCGGCCCCTCGGCGAGGCGTCCTTCTTTATGTATAGTGCTCGCGCCAGTTCGATCCTTGATGGTTTCGCTCATCCGCAGTTTCTGGCTCCAGGTCGAGCCAACCAATCAGAATAATCTGCAGCCATTCCGGAATTTCTGCGCCTTTTCCATTTCTTTAGACGTTCTTGTGAACCAGGCTTGAGGGTGGCGAGCACAACGAGTTTCACTTGACGTCCGATAGCTCGTCAGGTTGAATTACATTTGGAATTGGGGTTGACATCTGTTCGAGGTTCAGGGAGAGCCACTAATTTGTCTCATATCCAGTGTTTGAGGTCACCGGGTAGCACCGTGCAAAAATGCAATGCAAAAATGTGACGATCAGTTTCCAGTAGTAATTGACATCCAACGGCAGAGAACGGTGGTGGGAGAGAGTCCAGAAGACTCTTCTGGTAAATTTGTCTGACTCGGAATCTGTCAGCTCGTTAACTGCTAAGCGAGGTACCCGCCCCTTACGCGGCCGGGAAAAACGATCTCGGACGAGCGCGTGGTCGGAGTCCACACATGTTCCAAAACCTGTCTTTGGTGATGTTATAACTGTAGTTGGTTGGGCGCAAGAAGACACGACAAACAGACATCAAGCAACTTCCGACTTGTGAATCTCCTTCACAGACGTTACCACACGAACCGCGCAAAGGCGACTCTCAACGGGTATCCCGTCAAGCACTGGTCCTTCCTCCCGGCAACTCAGGTCAGTACCCCTGAACTTCCTGCAGTGGCGGCCTCTGCATCTCCAGAGTTGCGCAACCGGATGCGAGTGGAGAGTGCTGGGGCAGTCAGCTTGAATCTCAAATTCTTGTTTCTGATACACAGCACACATCAATGTCAAGCGGGTCCAGTGTGATCACAAGAGCAACTTATTTTCTTGCTTTATTCAGAGTGCGAACAATAGAAGTAGCCAAATTGACCTGGCGTTCGCGCTTGAAGATTGATTTCGAAATGCGTGAGGCTTTTGGCATTGACTAACGCGCAGATGTTTTGATCAGAACCGATGCAAGACTGACGGATTTGTCATTTCTAAGTGCTGGGCCTATAAGGAGGTTATTAGTGTGGTAGGTAGAAGGGAAGAAAAAGTATGTGAAAGAGTAAGAAGGGAGGCGTCAGCAATAGCCTGTTCTCGCTTACCCGCCCTGTTGTACGTGTCAAGTAAGGTGACCCAGCTGATGATGCGACGGCCGACGTGATATGAGATTATTTGTAGATGTGCAGTTTGTACGTGTGTTGGGATACTGCCTGGGCAACCAGAACTAGAATGGAGGACCATCAGGGTCCCCAACCAAACCCCCAAACTGGAGGTCCACAAGACTGTGTTCTTCAGACCTCCAGCCATTGACCAACCTGGTACGATAGACTGCGAGTGTCGCACGATACCGCTCAGTATAGCTCAATGGGTCACGGAGGCATATAAACCCCCACATCACGGTAAGGTTCAGCGTCTGTGGTTCATGTCCGTTCACCTGAACGCCCTGTATCCGGTGTAAAACTGAGGGGAAAAGACTAGAGCGCTTACATCTGAACACTTAAGCCCCAAAGTGCATATATAGTGGAATCTGGCGGCCAGTAAAATTCAGGAGGCGCAAACGAGATGCATACAAATGGCTAGCCAGTGCTAGCAACCATTCAGCTTGGTCTGCACAAGGATGGTCATAGAGAATGACCTCAAGCACCGTTCCAGGAACGCTCCGGGCCGCCCGGGTTGTCAGTGCAGGCCTCTTGAACGTGAATACAATAAAATGGAATACCTAAAACCGCAACTCAAAACAACAGAGTATAACATAATACAACGTAGATAAAAAGGATTTGAGATCGCAGTGAAAAACAACGTTCAGCCTAACAACCAATCCAGGGCCCATCCGTGTGAAGTCAACTACGGCCCCTTTAGAACAAGGCGGTGGACATGACCAACCATAAGCAAAGTAGTGTCTGGTGATCGTACTGCACACGGGACACTCCCTAGGCACAGATATGACAACCTAATGCTGTCCGTCATTCAGCTGGATATATGCAACGCTGGTCAGAGGAATTCACTCAGAAATCCTACAGGCTCAACAGTCTCGAATATCCATTCCGGGGTTTTCCCCTACACTGATTAAGATAGACTAGCAGTTGAAACTAACAGTATCCACTTTAGATAGACTGGGGCTGAAGTACCAATCAGCCAGGCCCGGAATAACTTTACAAGGCGTTCTGTAGGTAGTCATGATTCTGTTTGATTTCGTCCATATGATGATGACAGTCGATTCTGTGATCATCGCGGGTTTAATTCACTCAATTACTCACTGCGCTCAGGAATTTTTGAGTTTTTACCTGTACGGTAATGCTCACAGAAAGCCACTTCTAGCATCGTCGCAGGATCAGCTATCCGTTAACCTCAGAAAACAAGGGCGGATCTGGTAAGCTTAATTTGGTCACCGGCGTTTTTTTAACGGATCACGGTGTGCTGAACAATGGCCGACCAATTCGATGTAACGAACACAAACATGACGGCTGTCGTCGCAGGTCAAATAGCTGCGACGATATCCTTACGCCATACAAGCCTTAGCTCTCTGGCTCACAGTTGACCATCGCCTAACTGGTAAACTCCAGTTCGTATCGTTTAACACCATGAAACCCACTTCGTGCTTCCACTTTCCACTTTATGAGATCCCCGTCAACGGCCTTCAGACTTTTGACTATGGTTTCCAGATATCGAAGCTTCTGGCTGTCATTTCCTTTTCTTCATAATTAGTTGACCATAAGCAACCTGCTTCAGAGTTCTGTTTCCATCCACTAGGCAAATATTCCCCTGCAACTGTAGACCGTTGAGTGTGAGCATAGCCTCCATTCTGTTACAGGGCGCCCGTCAGAGGGCCTCCTTTCATTCCAATGAGTACCAAGTATCCGCCAAATGCAGTGTGTGTGAAAGCTGCTCACGTATTGGAGGTTTCGCCGGTATATGGCCAGTGCTTCACCACCCTACAAGAGAACAGACAGAACCATCGCCTTGTAAGCGTGCAGTTTGTTCTCCATTGGCAGGCTCTGGTTCCTCCACATTTGTTTCTCGAGTTTTTCGAAAGCTACACTAGCCTTGGCAACACGAACTCTCAGCTCGCAGTTGAAGGTCAAGTTATAAGATAGTGTGGTTTTGAGGTAGCTAAAGCTTGTGAACTAATCCACAAACTATCGACACAGAGTCATCTGTAAATAAGAAAATGCGGGACTTATTCCGGTGAGTCGGACTCCCCGTACCAAGACATGTAAGCCTCAACAGACGTGAATCAAGCCAACACTCGATTTGTCAGCCAGCATTGTCGTCCATGAAGGCCATATGAACGACATGCAGGGTAGAGATTGAAGAAAGTGAGGGCAAGGACACACCCCTGTTTTACACCAGTGGGGACTTCGAAATCACCTGAAGTCGATCCATTCGTTTGAATCCTCGTCCCCATCCCTTCATTCAGGTTTCTCTTGAGGTTGCGGAAGTTTGGTGGACAGCCGTATTTAGAGAGGACTGTAAACAACATTTCTCGGTTGGCGGAACCGAAGGCCTCCGTGAAGTCTATAATAAGGAGATGGAGCGACTGACTGTTTGTGGTGCTTGCCCTGAAGCTGTCTTGTATCATATATCAGGTCCATTGTTCTGCGACCAGCGCAGAATCCAAATCTTTCTTCCAGGATGTGTGCCTCGATCATTTCAGCTGTCGGGCGGTTGAGTACCACTAGTGTCAGAAGGTTCACCGAGCAGTCCAGTAATTTATCGGGCGAAGTCTTTTTTCCCTTAGTACAGTCGACGCTCGTCGGTTGCTTCAACGGTTTGTTAAAATGCTTGCTCCATATATCCAATATTTCTGCAAGTGGCATCAGCTTCAGTCCTGGGCCGGCATCGTGAAGAGTTTGGGTCGGTTTGATGCCCGGCCCATAGACTGCTTTAAAATGGTCCTCATGCTGCTGATTCTTGACCTCGCTTCTGGGTTGGACAAGCGCTTCGTGTTTTCTGGCTACTGGTTTGGTGTTGTGCTCAAACCAGTCAGATCTTTTCGGGCACATTAGGCCGATCTGGCTGACTGTGTCATCAGCATCTGGTGACTCAAGTTGTGCCACGCCTCTGTCAGTGGGCTGGATGGATTAAAGCTGTCAGTGTGAAAGACACTTAATGTTGGTACATTAACCTGACTTCCGGATCTTTGAAACGACTAACGTCAATTTTCATATGCTCAGTGGTGCACTGGGTTTAACATGGCCTCCAAAACTGGATTTTAAGCTTCGTTTGGAAGGTTGGTGGTTTGTTCCACATTCGTCTCCTCAGGTCATTCGTGTGATGCATACTTCTCGAAAGTATTGTCGGCAAACAACAATGTAACCGAGTAGATAAGACTGGCCGCTGCGAGGATATGTTCATGTGGAAATGTTTTGTTTGTCGAGCCAAAAGCTCGTGTTGGTGGTGGCGAGAGTCCAGGTAACGCATAGCTTGAGAAGTTGGTCACCCCTAGTCTTTACAGTCCTGATACCACCGCACTGAAGACGCCTAACCACAGAGATTGATCTTGACTTACACGAGCATTGAAGTCTCCCAACAAAAGCATCTTTTTTGGTCGAAGTAGGTAGGTACTAGCCCTGATTTAGAACTTGTCTTCGTGACTGTTTGCTCTGCACAGCTTTGGAGCGTATACGCTGGCCAAATTCACTTGATTTCAGCCCCCCAATCTCAGGCGCAGTGAAGCAAAACGTGGACTGATGACAAGGGTTCTGCTTCGAAAGTTTTCTTGATCCAGTTCCATCATTCCGTTTTTTTTCCGGTCTCGCAACGGCAGAATGTGTATCCAGAACCAGCTTCGCTAAATCTTCCATGAGCAGCCAGCCCTATTTCACTGAAGGTCACATCACCAACTCCATACCTCTTCAGTTTCAACAACAAAGGCGGCGAGCTAAGAAGGACAGTCGACGTAGTTATCAGCTTGATCCAGCAGTGTTCAGAAGTTACTCGAGCCAACGGTTAACGGGAAACTTGATCACTTCCTATTTACCTTGAAACAGAGTGAAAGCAGGAGTATGGGTTGCTACACCACCCAGCAAGTTCTCAACTTGCAAGAGAAGGTGTGACTGTCTGGTATTAAGAAACCGTGCTTTAGGCTGGTCACAAACATCCTTGGAGTTTTTAGTGCTGGGATTAATCTTAGCTTGGGTGGTGGCACTCATTCGGACGACAGAGAGGATTATCTACCACTTGTACATAGGCTTATTAAATAGTATAATACACCTGAGGAGGAATTAGACAAAGAGGCTGGGAACTATCAATCTAGGTGAACAGTGAAAACCTTGTTCTGCACCTCAAAGCGGCCCGAAACCGTTGACGGTGAAAATTTGCGTCAAACTTCCTTTCGACTGTCGCGCTGAGCGAAGAGTACACGTGATTTCCAGGAAACGGATTCGTACTTTGTACGAGTCAGTTGACCTTATGCGATATGATACCAGTATTTTTATTTTGCCTTCTGGAACCTTACTGTCTCCGCGTACCCATAATAACAACAACAGTAACAAACATCACAAACGACCTACAAATTGTGTAGACGGTCTAAGTCACAAATATGTCGATACTCGTCTATGTCGTGCAGTACGTTTGAACTGTCGAGCTAATCACTTAACCAGCTGTGCGCCAGTCTGTTGTAAATGTAAGGTTCGGTCGTGAGAGCGCTGCACCTACTAAAATAGGCAGTGGTAATGATGACCATGTTCCATAGGCATGAACTCCCCATGAGTCACGCAACCATCGGTCGTATTCACTTGTTTTAGTCGCTGAAACGGTGTGGGAAAACGTCTGTCTAATGCTCTACGCTGGGGGAATAGGAGGCCAAAAATAGCAAGAAGCATGGAATAAAAGTTTGCATCACAGATCTTTCGTGAGGCTTTCTGTGGTATAGCGAACCCTGCTCGGGGAAGTAGCTCCTAACAGACCCTTTTACGGGGAATCTCGTCACGACCAGATCACTTTCTCCTTATACCCACGAACAAGCTTTTAAGTGATTTATTTTCAACAAACTTTGGTTTCATCCAAAGCAGAAAGTTTGTAGGAAATGGTTTAATTTACGTCTTAATTTCCATCCCTGTTAGATGGGTTAAAATGTTGCTTGTACTAAATCACATTATGATTCTAGTTTTCCCTTTTCGCACTCATGTATTTTTATTACCAGGTAGTTCCCAGTAGAAATTGACGGAGGCATTTGATCCTTGCTGGTGGGACACGGCATTTAAAAATCAAACAACGGAAAAGACAGTGTCCTCAGCGTATGTTTTCGCTTTGTTAGTTGTGATTTTTGTGGCAGGCTGCTCCTCGCTTTCCAATCCAGCGAAATGTTCCAGTTCTTCGTTTACTTCTACGCAACTCACTCCGTTGTTGGGCAGACTGGTTCGTCAGAAGATACGTTAAAACATAAATCTGTCTAGCCTTCTGTTATATCTGACTGCTGTCCCCGCTCCAGTGCCCAGTGCCGGAAAAAACTTGCCGACAAGGAGCACAACAGCTTCATTGCAAACAAGCGAGTGCGTGCGAAAAGTACAACCGCCTAGCGCTATATATTCAGGGGGGCACTGTCTGACCTTGATCCAAGAGTGTCCCGCACTATCTGACTTTGATCCAAGGCTGTCTGATCGGAATTTAGTGGAGTTGATGGTCTCAGTAGGTTTTGGGTATTCTGGAAAAATCTTCAGGGATCTGACCTTCCTGACACCTTCATAGCTCAAATTCTCTGAAGCTAGACACAAGCTTCGTATGGGTATCTTCTGCCAGAGCCGTACTAGCTATGCGCCGTAAAGAAGCTTCGCTCTTCGGAATAATATGATGTACTGCTGATTTGGACGTCGATTCAAGGCCTTAAGAGTCAAATAGTTCCTCGACCATGGAAGAAGTGCATGAATTGTGTTGCTTCATTAAACCAGATAATCTTGATTGTAGTCCGAGGTAATTCTGAGCATGCGCAAACGTCCTACAGTATAAGATTCCTTGGGTGATTTTTCATATCACCACTAGTGATGCTATAAAAGTCCTAAACTAAATTGCGTCTTTGTCCTATTTTAAATCAGTACAAGTGACAGTTTTGACTTCCAAACCGGTAAACATCTGTTACAGTCAACTGAGCAGTCTAAGCTCTATTTTTGAACAAGGTTTGCTAACACACACAGGATGTTTTTCAACCTGGGAAATCGGAATGCTTTTTCCTTTGAGATGCCTCCATTGAAAGGTAGTCCATCTGTCATACTGTGGTAAGATTGATAGCGAATCATTCTTACGTTTTCTCCGAGGCGTTCTTACTTCAAGGCGGTAATGTGCTTAGCAAAACCTTACCCAATTAAGAAGTGACCTGATGACACACGGAATGATATTCGGAGTTGTAATGAAACGCTGACTAATCACTTATCAGAATATGTTACTAAATCAAGTGTAGCTTAGGTAGTCAAATAACTCGACTACGGAATGTCTTCAAGTAGTACTTCCGAAAACCAGAGAATTGGTTCATATGTTTTTTAATGAAGTGTCCCATACATACCCAGTAAGTTTGCATAGACAATTTTTTGTACGGTTTTACATGTTTCTCGGGTATTTTTGCAACTAGTGACTCTGATGACAGTTTAAACATTGCCTAGTAGTGACAACTAGAATGAGATTCAGGGGGATTCAGAACATTCGATTTTGTGTCATAAAATAGATCGTCCAGTCATATTTCGGTTTGTGATATTTTGAGGCCAGAAGCGACTATACCCATCGTAATAGGTGAAAAGTGCGTCATGTACTATTCCATCCTCAGGCTTAAGCTACTTATTCTGAAGAAAAAGAATCACGTGACTTGAAAGGCTCTGTGGCATGCATTCGATACGACCTGGAGAACACCAATGGAGCCGAGTTTTTGATAACTCATTCTGTGATCTATTTCTGACAAGAGTTTGAATAGCGTCCTGTATTATTACCTTGCTCTCCACGAAGAGCGCGCTTCATCTGGATAGGTGAAAAATTCCGTCCTTCCTGAACCGTGTTTCTGCTGCACTTGTAGCAGCCGGTTTGACGGAAACTAGACTGCTAGAAATAATAATACAACATCATTCAGAACAAGTAGAAGCACAGCAAGTTAATCGAATGAATCGGTGTATTCGGTAAAACTGACAATACCTGCTTTGACTATTCGGGGAAACACGCGTTTGGCTGGTTGTTTGCTATTTCCACAATAGGCAGCTCTTCACTTTCTGCTCCTGTAGAATAATTTAGTCCTTTTATCAGTGTTTGTGCAATTTATCTCTTCATTCGTCTCACAGGCTCTTCAGAGCGAATTATTCAACATACTGAAGCCTTTCTGTAACTCAAAGGAACTAAACACGCAAGCAGTTAGTCGATATCATCTCCCGAAAAAATTGAAGAAAGCGACATTCTTCAAGGTAGTATCGTGCAATGCCAATTGGAACGATATCCAAAGGCTGTCCGAGAAAATATCCTACTAAAACTGTTCAGTTACGCTTTTTAACCATGACACGTGTGCACGAAGTGGGGTATTTTATCGAACAAAATAATCCTACTCCTGGCTGGATGAATTTCTGTGAATGTAAAGACGTCCTGCAGTATTAATTTCATGGGTAATCATATCTATCGCTAGCATGTAGACTATGGAAGCCTAATTCTAAAGTGCACCCTTTTATTGATTCAAAGACACTGTCGGTATTAGTGGAGTCCTAATCAACGGCTTTCAAACAGAAATTCTTCATTGTCACCTGGCCTGAGTGGCTTATGTAGAAATATATTTGTCAACTACCTTTTTCTCGTCTTGGAACCATACTGCCTCCAGGAGATTCTTTTTGGGAGCCAGTGCTGATGATATAAACACCTAGTTTATCGAAGTCTAATCCGTCGGTGTAGTGGCGTTTGGAGCGTCCTGATGACTAGCCAAACTTTGTGACTTCAAGGAGTACCGAAAATCCCGACGACTCTTAAACACAATCACGGAAGAAGAACAAAACCTGGAACCCTAAGATGTCGGACTCTGTAGTCAGCGTATGTGCATATATGTAGAACCTAATTACTTAACTGAACACAACTGACACATGAAAGGTAGAGTTTGTATGCTTGTGCCAGTCGACGCACAACGTCCTTCCCATACGTTTTTTGATCTCAATACCTGTTGGGGTCATTGGGGTGAGAATTATTAGTCAAAGTTGTGTTTGAAAAATATCATGAAATCTTGCTGAGTTCTCACTCCTTAGCTAGGTGCTATAGGCGTATTAGCATGTAGTGTGTCAAGCGACATTTAGTCCCTGCGGTGTTCAAGTCAACTGAGTGACTTTGATTGGCCATCTGGCATTGAAGGTCATTCTGTTACCTTCTCTGGCGATCGAAAATTTCCGAGCCTTATTGACCAATGAGAACAAAGCCAGACAACTCGTGACGGAAAGTCCGGAAGCTCACATATTATTGCCCTGGGTGACCTTAATTGTGAAACTGGTGGTGCGGCATTCAGTTTTATTGAATGAATGCTTCGCGAAATCAATCAAACCATTATATTTGCCCGAGAAATTGCACAAATTCATATTTCTTATCCACACTAATACTAAGAAGGAGAGAAATTACTGTGTACCCAGTAAGAACAAAACACCTGTAATTTGAGGAGAAGCGAGGAACCCATCTGTTCAACAACCTTTCAGTTTGTTTTAGCATCTCGTTCACATAAAACCAGTCCGTGAATAGCCTTCAAAACGCAAGCGGCCTCATCCCTCGCAGTGAACGGATTTGGGTTAAGATAAGTATGAAGTTGTAAGAACACCAGAAAGCCACGTAAAGTGGATTCCGTGATTGAAAGACCTGTGGTGCTATATCCCAAGTGCGAGTTTATCACACTGCTGATTAGCCGCTCGTGGCTGGATGGTTTGGCCTGCAACTACTAGCCGGGGAGTTGCAAGTTCGAATCTCCTTGGAAATTTCTGAGTTGCACACTGCTTGTGACACCCAATAAGGATGGAACAGCTGTAGGGTGCTTCTCGGACTTTATACACAGGCTGGCTTCAATTATAGAACGAAAACTCCATTGAACATTCCCAAAAACCCCAGCACTACCAACAAAAACAAGTCCAGCAACTATTTTATTTTTAACTCAGCAGACCATATGTTGGAGGTAACGATAATCAGAAACCGTGAGTTTTATAGTCTATGCATATAGTTAAACGTTGTTTCTCCTGGATATCCTGGGGCCTTTTCGCTGGCATAAATATAGCGGGATACTCAAGATGTAGCTTGTTCTTCCTATCCTATGTGGTACTTCAACTGCAACATGAGCACTTCTCACGTTGAAAAACCTCCATAAGCCTCAGTTTTGTCTCCAAACTAGTCTCGCAAAGCAATGTCGCTGAATGGAAGGCCAAAGCAAGTCACTTAAATGTCTAGACTTCGTTCTTTGTCTTGATGTGGTTCGCACCTGAAGGACTTTAGGACTCAGAAGAATCATGTTATGTGTGTACTCAGAGCCGTTCAGTAGGTTAGATAGGAATAGGTTTGCCAAATGTGCTTGGAACCTACTGATTCCCCTTTCGCTGTGTCCACTATGCAACTGAAAAAGGGTTGGGGTGATAAAAGCTGTTTGATCCAAAAGATTCTTCCGTAGACTGTCCGTAGACCCTCGCCCTATTTTGAGAATTATCATACAATGCATGCATACTGTCGGCATCATTTGCATGAGGATTCTAAGCCGGAGGTATACCGCAAGATAGCTATCGGTAGTCATCTCCTATCGCGTGAGTAGACTGGAAAGCAGCTGATAAAAACCAGGCGAAACTTCACGCAACACGTATGATAGTTTTGTGTAAATACACTGGCGACCGGTGAGTCTGTTTCTGCTCCAGCATGTCTGTTTTCAAGCTGAGTGCGTCCAGGTGACCATAATTGCATCCGACGAAACAAGTCCGTTTCGAAAGAGTTGCCTGTGTTAAGAAATATTTTACTGTTGTGTCTATTGGCGTTACACAAATGTTATTGGTGAGCCTGTATTCACTTTTCAAAGGACGGAGTACCCTGGTCGATATTAAAATGCTTCAGACAATATTCACGTTTTTGCGACCCACAATGTTTTCCGTTCATTTGCTTGTTTTTGTGCTATCCAGCAAAAGGTAACAAAAGAATTCCCAGCGGGAAACAACATAGTTAAATCCGTGCACAAGTCTGACACGCGCAGTGTATGGACACGTGTTCTGAGCAAATATCTAGCAGTTAGGTTTGACAATCCGAGTAGAGTTTTCTGGTTAATCCATGAGATGAGAATTCTAGACATAATTACGGTACTCGACTAGTGCAAGAGGAGTACGTCACTTTTTGTTTAAGAGGCATCCACCTACTCAACATATCGAAGAAGGGAGAAGTTTTTTTGCAAATTACAGTTTATTTTACTTCATCAGAACGGGAATGAGTAGGAATATTTGTACCTCGGGTGCGCCAGCTGGCTCCTGATCAGGTGATGGTTGATCATTTCGCCGAGTTTGGTAATTAGCTTGAGACATTTTCGTTACCGTAAGATGAAGCATCGCCGTTACCGGTTGGGTGGGTATCTTCTTCAGGTTTGATTGCGTTTTTATAGTTTCTAAGGAGTAGTCGATACTTCTAACCTGACAGGTTGTTAGAAGTTTCGCTCGTAGGCAATCCGACTAGTCAGCGTTTTCATCCGATCTATCTAAAATTGATTGGTACATTGGGCATCCTCACTTCAGTAGTCCTATTCAGCTTTTCTGACTGACAGCTTGTGTTTGTTTTGCCTTGCGTTTTGGGTAGTCTTGATGCCATTTGATTGTTTATTAATTAGAAGTTGAAGTTCTCACTTTCCTGTAATTTGAGTGGATGCAAACGAAACTCCTGACAACCAATCAGGTTAAAAATGCCTTTTAGAAACCATATGACCACAAGTGAAGCTAGTGGAAAATGCTCGCCCGTCTCATCTTATGGTGACGAAACGTTTGCAGGTTAACTGCGAAGCTCCAGAACAGATTACTTGGTCAAGTCAAAATTAAGTTCACAGAAGTTCTTTCAACTAGAAACCCCCACACCTAAGACACTGAAAGAAATGATTGTGATTCAATTTTTGGGGTTGAGTTCCCTATGCCAGCAGAATCTTCTAGGTATCAAGAAGAAATTATCCTACAGTATAACACTCAAGCTTAAACGTAATACCCAGCAAGCACTTGGTTGACAGTTTGATCAATGACCTCAGCCTCATTTTAGTTCCTAGATAAAGTTTATGGAAAGCGATTCAAGACAGGATAAATGGTAGCTAGTTTGTGGTTGAACACATTTCACTGGGTGCTCACTCTAAGATCTTAATAGTGAGCGCAATGTACTACTCATAAGGTTGCTGAAAATTCTTCGACAGCGCACGACCGGTTTCGCCCTTTTTGGGGCTCATCAGGCAGGCGCAGTCCCCGAGTTTTCGTCAACCTTATGTTCTACTTGAACCCAAATTGGACTGTTTTCAAGAAATACACTCATTTGCAAATCAATTTGGTTTTGCGAGAGACTCACCTAGAACCCAGCTGAATCTCTCGTTTGTGATGTTTCCATGCAACTGAATGTGCTGCACCAGGCCGCCTCATGTTCCAGTTGCTACGATATTCGAGATATCGCGATATCTCGAGGTGAAGCAGGAGTGAGCTATGGCAGATATCGTTAACCGTGATCAGGTATGAGATAAGTAACGTTAAGCTAAGTTATAAGTTTAGCCAAGAAGCATCAAGAAATCATGACGTGACAATGGTACTTGAGGAAAAAAGTGAGCGATATTGCATTGCTGCTCAATAGCCCCACTCATTCAATAGACGTATCCGTTTTTTATCTGTTTTTATCTACTAGAAAGTCACATTTTCCCTTCCCTGTTAGATTACGGCTTCGTATTGAGGTAAACAAACAGTGAGGCTATTTCTGAAACTTTGAAGCATTTTAGCGCTTCCGAGCGGTGTTTCTCGTAAAAACGGGTGTACCGTAGAACATAAGTGGTGGGAAGGTGTAGGGGATTGAGGTCCGAGTTTCGTCCCCCGTTACATCGTCGAATCTTCCGCAAGATTTCAGAGGCGCGATTTGCCAATGGCTCCTGTAGGAGATGGAACAACTACTGAAGTTTCGACGCAATTAGGACCGACTTGCCTAGTGGAAAATTGAGGTTAAGCTGCGAGTGCTTGATAACACGGCATAACTGAGAAAGCCTTAACCAACTGAGTTTCATTTCGCCACGTGGTTGGACGCAAAACGACTTTCCGTTTCCCCTTATTTATGCAAAATATTTCACACCAGGACCGTATCTAATGATCTGATAGAGGTTTAACCGCGACCTAGATCCATATTTCAAGGGGATACTATTACACAAAAGCACACAACTTCTGTCAGCTCCGTTCATTTTGTTTTTTAGCCAGTTGTCATCATGGATAGCAATACACCAAAGTAAGTACTGGGGCCTAATTGCCATTGAACTCCACGCACCAGATTAGGTAGTTTGATGTTGAGACTGGGAAGAGGAGGTCACATATTGGAAAAATGCCTGAAGAGCTTCTTAATGTCTAGTCATTCCGCTTTACTAATAGAGGACGAGTTCGGGTGGCTACTCTCTCACGGTAACGGACTCGATGCACGCGTACCACTGACCACGAGACTGGACCATGCCGGTAGTTTGGGCCAATATAGAAACGTACGTGGTGGAAACAGGCCTATTCAAAGTGAATATATGAATCGAAATTAGCCAACGCTTCGATCACCAAGAACGGTATTTGTCAAATGCAAAAATGACTGGTACGAAAACTGTGCCGACTAGGCCAACTAAAGTATGATCAGTATGCAGTCATGTGGGCTGCGGTTGATATGAAATTTATGCATGTCCCGGAACTTGTTTGTATGAACATATAATAGCTGATCTTCGGATTAAAGTGCCTTACTTGGCCCGATTTATGTGATGAATTAAGGTGGTTCGGGTGGCAGGTAGGCAATCGACCAAGTCGATGCAATCAATCTCGTAGTCACGGTTGGTACGGTCCTCCGAACTAAATGGGTCTTCTGTTTGAACCAGGTGCCTCTCTAAAATTGGTACCGATTTTAAGTTCGGAGAGTACCTAGCGGAGATTGGGCAGTTTCCTGTCGGGACGAGATCCGTATCAGTTGGGTCGATCCATAATCGGACCTGCAAATCCCTGTTAGGTTGTTACAGTGCACGTTCGGTGATCTGTACTGAATACCAATCAAGGAAACCACAGTGATTTAACAAACTGGAGGAAGACTCAGTGCCCGTACCCGACATATTAGCTGAGGATCATCGAGTCAGGAGTGCAAATCTTGCATTGAAATCTCTATGTGCACATCCAGATATCCTTACCGGATAGGCGACAATCACACTGACCGCTACCATATGGACGCCAGCTGTGAGATGAAAGGTCACTGAGTGACACTGGAAACTATACAGCTTTTTCTAGCTGTTGTTGCGGACTGTTATTAAGAGACCTCTCAGGATTAAAATAGATCACCGTGGCTTCCAGCTTTGGTTCACAACGGTCAAACGGTTTGCACACTAAAATGCACCTAATCACTTCCACCCAAAGTATAGCCACGCGAATGGCCCCACGAATCACTCCACTGTCCCAGTGGTAGATTCTCTGCATAGTGGCTTGACCAGATAGGATTGTTTTCACGCATGATGAGAAGGCGCGTAAACAGCACCAAAATGCAATCTTTCCTTTCATGTTACGGAGAGTGGGTTCCAGGCAGCTCAGGTGACAGTGGGAAGAAAATCGAGCTTAAAAGTTCCATCTAGTGTGCCAGGTGAATACGGCTTTGGAATCGCTTACAGTCACTCATACCAAAGATGAAAAATGTGTGCTTTACAGACCCGTACATGATGCTCTCTCACTTTCCCCTGGGAACTCAAGCCGTACGCAAAGCTTTTTCCATTCCATGTAGACCAGCATTCCATGTCGGTTGCACTGACAGGTCTTGCGATCCACATTCCCAGTATGCCTTACAGGTACTGTATCAAGTTTTGGATTGTAGAAAGCAACATGGTAGAAAAACTCCAAACCGAAAAAGGTGCTCGTGTGACCTGAGATGTAGCATCATTTTTCACAACGATGACGCACGCGAGTACAATATTACGACCAATAATCTCAATAAAAGTGAGGAATGGGCTTTTCAGTATGGACTGGCCACCCTTAAGGGACCAAAGCCCCGTCGAAGTTTTCAAATCCACTTATACTATCAAAAAGCAGGAAAACACTCCAAATGACCGTGGCTATTTCGGAGACCCTGATACCATGTGACATTAGCGATGAGGTCAGCTAGATCTATCATGCCGAAACTGACCTAGAGGTTATGAAAAATTTTGACAATTTTAATCGGCTGGCGGTCCTATCCTAGGTGATGCATGCAAAGCATTAAAGTTGAGCAGACGATCCATAACTAATGTACGTATTGTGACCGATGAATCTCCGCTTCAAAATGATGTGACGACAAATGCATGTAGGACACATGGATTATCATGGCCAAGCAGAACGTTCTCCATGAAGCAGTTGGTTGAGTGTCATGCATATGGTCAAGGGACCACGGTCATCTTTTTCTGTCAAATCCCTCAAGGAGTCGTTCTGCTTCTCCCGGGAATCGGAAGAACACAGTGAGCATTTCCCGTGGACACATAAACAACGTTTGTTAAAACTTGCCACCGAGCAGTATAGCGTATAGCGACGGAGTATTTCAACCCTACTTCTCAGCAGAACTCGACTGAATTCCTGGATGATGAGACGCGTCGAACTCTCCAAAATTTAGATACAAACGTGTTCGGTTAATGTCGCCATGTGTGTTGCTGTATTTCAGGTCGTTGTAAACGTTCACATAACCTTTAGGAATGGGCCAGGATATCAAAGTCGAATTACATACCAATGTGGGAAAACGGATGACGCAAATACCCACTGATGTTTTATGATCTTCGGTATTTGTAGTCCATTTGTGATTCCTTGCAGTCTGCTCACAAGACTGCTGAAAACTCTTCGACAGCCCACGACCGGTTTCGCCCTTCTTTGGGCTCAACAGGTAGACGTAGTCCGTGAGATTCCGTCAACCCTATGTTCTATTTGAACCAAAATTGGGCAGATCTCCACAAATACACTCATTTGCATATCAGTTGGGTTTTCACGGGAGACTCAACTGAATCTCTTTTTTATGATATTCTTCAGCTGAATGTGCTGCATAAAGGCCGCCTCATGTTTCAGTTGGTTTGAGATTCGAGATACCGCAGTGTATTTTCAAACCAAC
This sequence comes from Opisthorchis felineus, assembly GCA_004794785.1. Taxonomy (NCBI): domain Eukaryota; kingdom Metazoa; phylum Platyhelminthes; class Trematoda; order Opisthorchiida; family Opisthorchiidae; genus Opisthorchis; species Opisthorchis felineus. The sequence goes on along the minus strand of SJOL01007890.1, from coordinate 241,580 downwards.
TGAAACATGGGGCGGCCTTTGTGCAGAACATTCGGTTGAAGAATATCATAAACGAGAGATCCAATAGATTCTCCCGTGAAAACCCAGTTGATCTGCAAATGAGTGTATCTGTCGAAAGAATGGGTGTCCTCGCATAATTGGCAGCCAATCTGAGGTGATCATTTTTACCATTGATTGATCACCCTTGAGTTCTTACCTTCGCAAAATGTATAAAGTCCTGATTACTGAGTGTTTTCATTAATATACCGTTGAATTTAGGAAGGTAGCGGCTAAACATCCAAGTGGGTGAATAATTCTACGGCAAGCTGGACAAAATAACTTCAAGGTAATTAACTGTAGTTTCTGCCGGGTCTCTCTGGAAAAAAGTCAGGTTATTTTCTGTCGCTTATTACCAGACACTGAGAGCGACTTTGCACTGCCCAGACAAAGCCTAGACAAAGCATCCAGAAATCTTACGGCGGTTCCAGCTCAAGCAGACTGTGTCGTGCCTCTCATCTCGGTGACTGACGGTCGTCCAGCATCCAGGATGTCGGTCTGTCTGACGTATGATTCAACGCAAGCCACTGCAACATACTTTGGTTTCCGTGTACGAGACTGGGCAGATGATGGTCGGCGAGCGAGCAGTCACGTGACTTAGGCTCATGCTGAGACTGCTGAATATGGACCGGCTGGCTACTGACGTTCCGTGGCGAGACGAAATAGTCCAGACAAAACAAATACTTCCAGTCTCCCTGACAAGCAGCAGCTACGGACGAATACTGTCTCGACAACAAAGCCCACTGGCAATAGACAGTTATGCCAACAATGAAAAATAATGACGTTCAAAGACTGTGCCATGAGCAGAATTCCTGTTTTGCGTTAGAAAACAACCAAAAGTTTCTACAATTATCTTGGTAACCGGACGCCCCTAATTTAAGCATGGGGTATTGAAAAAACTCTTAACTCAGATGCTATATGATTTTTATTGGGTGACGTTAAACGTCCCTGATTTCATTAACCCGTGCTGCTTAAATTACTGGAAAAAAAATGTGACAATTAATTTTGCGTGGAATATGAGATTCTCGTAATGAAGCTCACTTGGTGTCCATTCTGTGGTAGCCTTTTAATAAGTTACCGGTTTTTTTTCTCGTAGAAACGTTAGCTTTGTAGCATTCTTGTCATTTGAGATGCACCTAAACTGTGATAACAGCTATTGCTATAGGATGTTCTCATTACTACGATTAGTGTATTTTGAGATATCCTCGTTTTTCCACGGCCGCATTATTCAGGGGATCCATTTGATAGCTATTCACAACCAATATCCACTCAACGATCAGCTAACCATTTCATTTTTCCAGCCCGAGAGACATCACCCTTCCTTTTGCTGGTTATTCTTTCGGTATGATGAAAATCCTAGTTTTACTAGGCTACTACGCTCACTTAGCTTTTTAGTAGCTGAGTAAAAGGGAACATCTTCTTGTATAAGTCCTAATACAAAATAGACATTATTCACAAATTAGTTTTCCGGAAGACGCAAAGCAAAGGATACTTTTTTCTAAGCTACAGAATATCAGAAGCGTGAAATATGATGAACCTCGGGAGTTTTTTATATGACCTCATACCCATTTTTCTATTTTCACTACCTTCGTTTACTCTGAAAAGCCTTTTTATAAATGCCCGATTGCGTAATAACCCACAGTTCATGTGGCACGTTTACCAAAAAACTGGTACTAACCGAGTGTTTATAAATAAACAGGCGAATTTATGTTCAAAGCATCACATAATGCTCACGTGGCGAGTTGCTGCTTGTTATGACATGCAAAATTCACCAAGTCACAATTTTAGTTAACGTTCCCTTGATGAATATCGGCATTTACTCTAAAGTTTATTTCCGTCAACTTGTTCACTCAGTTTTTTTACTGGCTCATATTTTTTGAAACAGGCTCCACCGTTCCAATCAGTGTGTTATCTGAGCTATCGACACATTCACATGAACACATTATGTAAAATTTTCACAGTTTCCTCCGCATGAATCGATTTTTTGGAACAAGTGAAAACGAGTCCACATTCAGTGAATGATAAATTGTAGATCTTATCCTCTCATAGACCTGGAAAGTGGGAGGCTCACTGGATTAGAAAATAATTCTTAGGACCACTTGTAAGGTTTAAAAAGCCCTGTTGAACAATGGTTTCACGTCCTCCACAGAAAAAGTGGAAGACATTTCACGCAATCCGCAACTAAACTTTGAACTCCAAAGAATAGGTCCAGTGGAATGTGGACGCTGACCGTCCCAATCACAACTTACGGCCCTTATGATAGATTTTTTGGGAGGTAACCTACTCAAAAATGGTCCTTCCAAATTCAGCTTGCTCATTTTAGCGACGTGGATTTCTAGAACTACTTCAGCTTCGCAGCAAACGACCTTAATTGATCTAGAGCACACCCTCGCAGCAGTTTGACGCAGTTATATTCTCGTGAACAATTTATTCGAACTTTGGTTGTCTTTGTGTGTAATCTGAATAAATTTCTTGGACTGCATTTTTCATACACTTCAGTCCACGTTGACCACATTTTAGTATCAAAATCCTGCGAACCGATTGTATGAATGGTGTTGAAGATTTTCCTCTGGAACCCCGTGGGACCAGAAGCATACCGAATGCCAGTTAAACTTTTTACTGGATTAGTTGGTAGCACGTAAAACTGTCATAAATATGGCGTATGTTTTGCGACAACCTAGTTAATACTTGGAGGGAAATTCTAATATGTTAAAGATTGGTGTGAGAAAAGGCAAGCCGCTTAAAATATAAAAATAATCGTTCAGCTGCAACATCCTATCGGCTCCTATCTACCATACCATCCGAAGGATGCACGAAGGCCGAGATACTGCAAGTTGCCCAAGCCCAGACGGAAGCAGTCGAGATGCAGAGGTTGGGTTCGGACCACGGATATTCTAGTTAGTAGGTTCGCGCCTTAACCACTAAGCCAGCTCAAGCTAAGAACCATCTAAAGGGCCACACCAAACGGAATTTGAGTGCGCCGAAATGCTTCGACTTTTATGTGAAATACGCCAACGATTGTTGACTCTAGTTGTGACACACCTCTCTTTCCCATTTTAAACAAAATTTCAAATGAACAGTAAATTCCGCTCATTCATCCGCTGTATAAGTTTTGAAAATTATCTTCGAACTGGAATTTAAGATTTTACTGTTGATTTTGGAGTTATTCTCTGCATCTAGCACTTACGTTTTATCAGCCATACACCAATATATCATGACGCACGGCTATACCCCACCGCGCCCATGATGTCACCTCGATTGGTGACGCAGTTACCGAAAAACTCCCAAGCTCAGCAACCAATTTCAGCCATTGAACTCAAGTGTATTCTAAAAGTTAATATCATCTTGAAATGAAAATCTCATTATTATTTTCTATAGATATTTTAAGGCGTCCACAAGTAGATAGGGCCTGAGACAATCTGAAGGTGTTCCATCATCAAATAGGCCCTGGTTAAGTATGAAATGACGCATTAGTGCACACCATCCACCTATTTAGCCCTGACAGAACGTTAGTACACACCCATGACAACCATATTAGCTACACAGTATTAAAATGCCAAGTGAGTAGTGCACACCAGTATGAAATGGTGAAAGGGATCGTTAGATGTGAAAATGATTAGAATAAATGTTGTGTGACGTGGACCGGAGAAGTCAAAACTGATGAATTAAGGTACCCCAAAAATTTTTCGCAGTTATTTCAGCTATTTTTCTTCACAATTATTTGAAGATAAAAAATAAAATTTTACTTGGGTATCCATTTTTTACATTTCTTTAAATGTTCCTCTATGTAGTTCGTTATCCTAAAAACTAGATTAAATATTGTGGAAAAAAGAGTAGTTGTATATTTTCTTCGAGAAATGTGACACAAAAAGCAGTTTTATGAGACTGCGAAGAACATTGTGGTGTCCGTCACTCACATCCCTCATTTCAACAATGGAGCATGGTTTTTATAGCAGGCTTTGAGACTCTTCAGCACGTCCACCAAATTTTTAAGTGCCTAAAGCTGACGCACATCAAACCGGGAAGCATACCAAACATTGCAACTGTTTCCTGAAAGTCCGCGATAAAAATACAGCTGATTCCACCGTACACCAACCATCTGCCTACCTGAGGTCATCATATTTTCAATCTGATATCATGCGCCTTTTTTGGATTCCCTTAAGACCCACGACCATTTACGAGCTACACTCAGTTTTTAACCTACATCGCCTAGAATTGAGTTGTTTCTTGAAACGCCCAAATAACGTGCCGAGCGATATGTGTGAGCTGGCATGGTTCTGAACGAACAACCGAAGTCGTAGGTTGACAATGCGTGGCAACAGTCCCGAAAGAAAGCACTTTTTGGATGGCTGTTTTGACGTCGGTGTGACAGATTTGAAGTTTTTTAGGGTTTGAATTGGTGTAGGATAGTCATATGAGCTGCTTTTCAACAAATAACTCACGCACGCTTTCAGCCAACTGGTCTACAATAAGCACGGCTGCATTTCGAATAAGTAGTTGAATCCTAGTTGGGTTTCCCTAATCCTCTTAACCTCTCAAGAAGTTTTTTTTGCTAAGATGGCTTTGACAATGGAATTACACAATAACTAGTAGGGTAAAAACAACCCCATGAAACGGCCGAATATCATCGTACACAGCTTCCTGTGCGTAAGCGCAACTTCACTTAAAAGTCAGTGAGGTGATTAGTCTGGAGCGCACCACTATATCACGGCCGCGGCACACACGTGACAACCATGGCAACACTAACACCATCGTTTTCAACCGATTCACTTTCCCAAGACCATTGTTTTTGCAGCATGGTTTTTTTCTCTTATCATGCATCATCTGGAACGAAGAACATTTTGTGGGAATACCTTCGAAAGTGCTGCTTGTATCAAAGTTTTAGTTTACCCTGGCCTTTGTGGGCTAATATATGGACAACTCAAGCAGAGGTACACTAACCGTCAAGTTTATTTTTTTATTTTTCCTCAATGGTGGACAAGTGCATCAAGTCCTCCGTTCGAATCAAAACGATCATGTACAGTGTGAATGAAAGCTTATTATTCACTAATGCAGAACTCCAAGGATAGAATGACCGCTGGATGTTACTCGTGATTTTGATATGTCTATACAGTATATTTGATTATATTGATATCATGGGTAGAGGGAAACGTTTCCTGCAGTTTGACGGCTTCTTCCAGTGACAAAATCGCACATACTTCAAAACTGAACATAATCCATCTACTTGGTCATTAAATTTCCAACTATCCTCAGGGATCAAAAAGCCTGTGTGATACTCCGAGTTACAGTGGAAGACCTGCCACTGACAATATGGTATGCAGCAAGCTAAATTGCGTAAAACCTGGTTGAAAACCAACTCCTCTGTTTTGTTACTTCAGAGAGGCTTTATAGAGGCTGTCATTAATCGTGTGAAGCAGGTCTAGAATAAGGGCATCCGGTGATCTTTGGTCCTTGTACGTGTATCCATCGCACCGTTGTATGAGGGAAACCTAGCATTTAAAGACAGTTTGGTTCTACTCCTTGGGACTTCACTGTAGTAGATTGTCTTATCACTAGTGAACAAATTTATAGCTCTTGGAACCACATCAGTGTGCACGATTTACACCTAAGCATGCTACTATTCATATCCGCTCTTGTATGTACAATAACCAGTTAAAATATTCTAGTGCAATTGACATGTAAAAAACCACAATGGCCTTCGTCTTCTTTGGTGATAACGCGTTTCGTGCACCCTACGGTTGTCCATACTCTGTTTAAAAGTCCGTCACGACAACCTGCGGCTAACAGTGCCTTAGAGAAATTTTCGTCGCTGTCGAGCGCGAAAAAGTCAGTTTTGCCTTCATATATAAACCAACCTAGAAATTAAAATGAGTTGGGATAGGAAATAAATTACTGAGGTAATTAACTCAATTTCAGACAGTTAGCACAAAATCATCCGATGTCCTAGTGTTCAGCGAGTTTTGCGGTGTTTCTGTTTTGAACCAGTCAGGCGTCTGCTGGCTGTGCAAACCCCTATAAATAATTCATTAAGAATAATGAACAGATACAGAATATGGTGGTGACAGAAATTGTGGGATAATAAAGTTTTGAGCTTTAGGCTTAAACTTCTTAGAATGAGAAACCATCGTGACTAAACACAATACTTATCACCTGAAAAACCAGATTCGGTCTTTTTCTGGTACCCTCAAACTATCAACAACTGATTCAAAGTTGCAAATGTGCTATGATTAACTATCAACGGAGGGAACTTCTGAAGGATGTTCCGAAACATTCCGAAGGAAAAAAGTCTCTGGTGTTAGTTGTGACCGTTATGTCTTTCTTGAAGTGCAAAATTACCAATCATCAGTGCAGCTCACCAGGGACCCATTATCCACCGCGGATATTTCCGTTCAAACACACTGCATGCATGTGCCAACCGCATCTCACGTGATGCTGGTTACGCAATAGCCAGACAGTGGACAGTGCACTTACGTAATTTGAATGGCGGTGGCAGTTTAAAAAACACTTACTGTGCTTGACGCACTTCGTAATAAAGCTGATCTGTCATTTTTCCAGCATGCGTATTCAGCTAAACTCAGCAAGCCTGGCAAGCAGGGCTAAAATGATCCTGTGATCTCATAAGACAGAGTGATTCATGACATTGTTACTGGTGCGCACATTTGACCAAAACATACGGATATGCTTGTTCTCGTTGGGCTTCTGACTAGGTTCTCGTTGGGTGAGTTACTCATTCATGTTGTTGAAGTTTAGCTTCAGATCGACCCTACCATGTAAATTCTGTACTTCGTTTTGGGCTCATGTGATACCACGGTGGGAACCCATCACAAGCTTCGACCAAATAGTGTGATTCCTGTCACTGTGGATAATCTTAGCTTGCATCGGCTTGCTGCATGTCAGCTGGGGATTACACGTGACCAAAATACTCGGTAGAGTGAACCAGAAATCAGGTTTTGGTTGTAGGTGGTGTAGTGCGGATAGTAAGAGAAATCTGACTGAGCGAGTCTGAAGGATGTGGTTGAGGTGCATCTGAATATGTCACTTGTCCAAGAATGACGTGACGATCAGTCAACAAATTTGTTGTCACAAAATGGCATCCGACCTGAAGCCACTACCTTCTCATGGAAATCGGGCTTCAGTGCTGCGATGATCCGGCTGGTTACATGGGCCAAAACTCAGTTCCTGGATGTAAAACTGTGAGATGAGGGCCAATAGGAAACAGTCCGACGAAGAGCAGAAAGCCCTAGTACTATGAGGAATTGTACTACTAGGCGGTCTTGCAGGCAAGTTCGTAATGCTCACTCCAACTGGTTTGCGAGAACAGTAGTTTGTTCCCAGAGGAGGTCAGCATTTTCGTAGCGATGTTGTCTTCCTCCGAGCAATGACGAGTTAAAAATGGTCGGTCCTAAAATGTACACACTTCGGTCACCCAACGGTTGGTCACATTATCCAAAACATTCGAAATATTTCTAGAAGTCAAGAGGCCGGTGCTACTCAATAAGGCACATGTTATGTGTAGTAATCTTAGGAGTCAGAATTCCATCCCTTACTCCACTCGCCCTCGGGTAAGGTAAGTCAAAAACCACCTTGTGGGTCAGGCCTTGAGGTTGAAGGCCTGGGATGGGGTACTCGAAATTAGCCCCAATTTCCAGGGTCAGCAAACAAAGATGTTCACTTTTTCACACATTATACTAGCTGTAAAGGGAAGGGAGGCACGTCTTCCAAGACTTGGAACGTTATGGGTCCTTATCTAGGAAGATAAGGATGAGGAAAAGGCTGTTGCTTTAAAATAACTCAAACGCCACAAATATCGCTGTCCCTCAAACTACGAGAGGCTGGCTCTGACTATACTTTCTACAACACAACAACAATACAGGAAAGCTGAAATGAACATGGCGTTGGATTCGCAGTTGCAGATCACATGTAAGTGATGAACCGAAACATAAGAACTTGTGAAAAAAGGTCACCCAATTCTGACTGTTGAAGGTGAGGATTTCCGCATTCATTAGCACCTCTACTCACACACTGTTGAACTCATATGAAGTAGTAGGGAACAAATCTTAAGATAAACTGACAGACGAGGCCAGGTCTGCACCTTCAAGCGACTCCATCTTGCTGTCTCAGGGTTTCAGTGCTCGGGTAGGCAAGGATTCAAAAACCTGGAAAATGATTCTGATTCCCCTTGTAATCTAGTCAATGAATAACAACGAAGGAAGATTTTTGATAACATGTGCTGGATTGAAACGCTCAATCATAAACATGGGTTTGCTGTGAAGTGGGAACCTCATATAATGTGAACTTATCCGGAAAGTGAACGCAGAGACCTAACCGACTATATCATGGTGCGGCACTGGAATTTTGCGGAGCTCTGATAGAACGGTTGGTAGATAACCACGTCACAACACACTTGAAAGCCAGTGGGTCCGAATGGGAAAACGAATCTAGCCATCTGGCGTGGTTGCAACTGAACGAAAGCAAGAACGAGAGGAGAATGGTCTAATGGGACTGACTGACTGATATCCATTTTGGTTCAAGAGAAGAATCTGGCTTTCGTCAAAACGATCCAGGACCCAACAAATACAGCAGCCCGATAGAAACGCAAAGGCACCGCCACCAAGATTCTTAAACAAATGCGCGAAAAAAAAATGAACAAGTGAAAGTCTCGAGTCGTACGAGGATCACCGTTGTCGCAAAGAATTCTCTGCCGGACTGAAACAACCCTATGGACCGTCAGTTTAAGAATATTTAGCTGGTAGCAGGCAAAAACTGAGCGAAAGGCTTAGCAAACTCGACATATTTCTAGCAGAATGAAAACATCGTTTTTAACACTGCATACCTGGCCTGGAGGTGTGGATTTGAGCTGTGCCTCACCCGACCGAACAGCAGATTGATGCCTGTTCGGCTAACCTACCCATAACGGCAGGATTGAAGACCGCCGCATGTATAGTGAGAAAGCAATGGGACTGAATGGTTTGGCTGCGGAATCGTTCAAGCTAGCAGGACCAATATCACAGAACGAAATTCTGCACCTTCTATGCAGAATCGGAAGGTGTGAAGACGACGTATGAGTTTTCAAGGATGATTTGCCTGTATGAAGTAAAAGGAAGCCTGCAGAAATGGGACAGTTGCGGCGGCGTTGATCTCCTCTGTACAGCAGCCAATACATCATTTCTTATCCTGCTCACCCAGGTAGGCGTTAGCAGGATGGAGAAAAACGTTCCTGAAGAGTAGTTTGGAATTCAAAATGGTCGAAATATGATTGGCTTAATTTTTGCCGCAAGACAACCTAAGAGAAATGTGCTGAACGGAATCAACCACTCTATGGATTGTTTTGGAATTTCTCCAAAGCCTTCGTTCCATTTAGGGGAGGAGCATTGTGCGTCATCGCGCGGAAGCTTGGCTGCTGAGATAAAAATGTCAACCTCAAAAATTCTTTCCATGCTCAGAGAGAAGCCAAAGACGGACCTGAAGAACTGTCCCTACCGAGCTCATAGTCAGCACAGGAGCGAAGTAGGTGTGTGTCATTGTCACAGCCCTGTTCATTCTCTATTTAACAGCCACCTGCATTGAGGCATTCATTAGGTGTGCTATACGAATTCAAAGCCAGTGGATGGATTTTATTCAATTCGATGCGTTTCCTGGCCGAAATACCTGTGTCAAATCAACGCCTGCAGCAGCTATTTGCGGACGATCGCGCTTTATTTCCGCATTCTGAAGAAGAATTACACTTATTGATCCCGGAGTTTCTTATATCAGGATTTCGCTTCGCATTACACACAACTGCTCCCAAGACAATCGGCTTTTTTCACCTTTAGCCGGAGGTTTAAAAAACTGAATCACAGGCATTCAGTTGACTGATTGTGGGATGGCGTGCAGTACGGATTCATGCTGTTGTGACGGCACACTATCCACAGGCACGATGCTCGGACCGAAGTGGACACACGAAATATGAAGGCCAGCGAAGCATTTCACCGCCTTAAGGAACTCGTCTGTAGTAACCATCAGGTGCTCATAGACACGAAGATTGCGGTATTTCAGACTGTTGTACTGTCTTCAGTTGTGCAACCAGCGAAATCCAGACTCTACACAGAGGGAACATTTGGGTTCCTGACTGACTTCCCTTTAACTCTCCGTGCATTATTCTTCGGGTCAAATAGGCAGCCTCTATCCCCAAGACGGAAGTTTTTCGAAGACGGGGGACTACTGGAGTCGAATGCAGTCAGATGCGAAACCAGCTCCGTTGTTTAGCCACTTGAGTTGAATGCCCAAAGCTTGCATCCGTAGACAAATTGTCTTCGATCAGCTGTTGAATGGGAATAGAATTTGGGGACGTCCACAAGTCCGCTATTGAAACAAACCTAAGTTCGAAAGGCTGTAACCTGTACTTTGGACAATGGGAGAATCTGGCGCACGACAGAGGAGCCCGGCAAGTGACCATCCGCATCTGGAATTCGGTTGATGCTGCTGTTAAAACGAAATTGTTGTGCGAAAGGATGTATTTCCAGAATGTCAGAACTTTTCCAGAATTTTGTAGCTACTAGGTCACACTAATGAACACGGCTTATGACTCTCCTGTGATGCGAGCCACCCACTCAATCCAAAATTCAGGTTGGCGATATTAGTCTGACAGTCAGCCAATTGCCAGTACAAATCACCAGTTGTCAGGGGCTTATTCCAACTCTTTACACTTTTTTTCCAACACTTTTTACACCAATGAGGCGTATTTTGCTACCGTTTCTACCTGACAGAGAATTCCAAGAGCAATTCTTCCTCCATTTTTCTCCTAACACATTAGGAGAAAAAGGGGATTGGACTCCAGTCAATAAGGCTACCACCACCCGGTCGTTCGCCACAAGAATTTGCTGGTCTACAGATAACGAGTGCGTTTCTTTCGCTAAACAGAGTAAAAAATGACTCGTTTTCATGAGATCTTACAGTGGAAAGAACATCCGCTGTGCTGTTGAGCCATTACTTTCAGCGATCCCTTTTCGTTAGGGTCACTAATTAGCTGGGGCAAAAACTAGTACTAATGAGCATAGCCAGATAATTATAGTACCTATTTTGAACGAAGTTCCATCAGGACTAAACCCCCGGCAAATGGAATTGTCGCCTTCTAAGATAGATTAATATATATATATATATATATATATATATATATATGCTATTAATTGACGCATTTACAGCGGTATTCACTGAGTACCTTACCCCTGACCACCAAATCCTCAGGCTACAAGACGGACTGTTCTTCCATGCACAGCCTTGTATTCTAACGAAAATCGAACGAACTCTCCCATATCGCCGTAAATGTGACAAGTCCGAGGAATACGAATGCCAGTTAAATCCAGGAGCAAAAAATTTACAGGACGAAGATGCTTCAGGAAAAAGCCTGTCTTCATTCAGAGGACGTGAACTTTCTATAGTCTGTCGGTCTTGAGTATCACTGCTTCAGTCGATAAGTGGGAAAGTGATATGAGTCGCACTGGAGGTAGGGACGACTGCATGCTGAACACCACGTATTACTGATTGTTAACCTGTGCTGCAAAACTTTTCTACCTCCTTTCTCTTTACTTTCTGGATTCGTGCCCTAAAAAGCAGTACACCGGCGCAGTAAGTTTGCGTCCATTTAAACCATTATTGTAAAACACCGGGTCCACTCCCTTCATGAGGACTCAGTTTAGTCGAGGGGTAAATATTCTAATTCTAGGGCCAGACGCTTCTCAAGAATAAAAAGAATTTACCTAAACATAGTTATCTTTCGTAGGACAGATCACCATATACAGGAGAGCAAAACTGTGGATGAAGCTAGCCAGTGTATTAAAAACATAAAGTCGACGGTCCGCCACCCAACTGAGCACTATTAATGTCTGCTCTTTTGGTGACTAAGCACTTGCGGACGGATAGTCAGGCTCGGCGATCAGCGACCACCTGATCAACCACAAATATACCTATCCCAGTCAACAGTGTTTCGGGATATTTCCAAAAGGCGACTGTTCCTACATGAGGGCTAGCCAAAACTGCCACCAAATCACGAGGGAGCTCAAGATGCTTCTTACTCTAAAATGATCGCCAGAGTCACAGATACCACCGTCCAAACCTGAATAGTAGTCTTCATAGACAACTAGTTGGCGTAATATCCAGAGTAACTGCGCATCAGGTCATTGTGCCAGTTTATTTGCAACAGTCAAGTAAAATTTGCCTGTATGTAAGGCTGGGCATGTATTTTAAATTTTTGGGCAAACTGAATGCTCCTTGATCTCAGTAAAATATCCACTCGGTTCTTCAGCGAATTCGTATTCATGCAGTCCGCGCATTAGTCACACGGCAAATTTTCATTTAAAAGCAATAACCTCTTGGTTGTTATCCACAGGACCAGCATACTTGGGACGATTCATTTGTTACTCGTGCCGTATTTGTGGAACTTAGGATAGGTAAACGACAGAAACTTGTACAGCGTAAACCCTCTGCGGCGAGAAGAAAGAAAGACTTCAGGAAGCGTTCTTCTTAGAAAATCCCTGCGCATCTGCCGGTTTTCCACCCGAAAAGCCACATATGGTTGCACTTCACTGCTGCTCACCGGTATCGTCTGAGTTCTGTTGTGTTTACTTCTCCCGACTCACCATCCCCGGAATATTTTTGACAACACTGTTCCCCCAACAAGGAGCCAACCCGAGAAGAGATGCTCGCTTTATGAATGAAATACTGTCAATTTGATTATGTTTCTTTTGAACCCTAATTTCAAAGACATCTATGCGTCAAGTGATACGAAACCTCATAATGTAATACTTCCCAATATAAAGTCATTTGTTGTCATTTTCGTTCGAGTTCCAATAATGACCATATACCTTGCTGGTTACTCATAACAGGAACCAAGGAGCACTAGTCAACGCCATCACATTGGTATCTCAGTTACACCTCAAGCATTCGCCCTAGTTACAGTGCAGAATACCAGCGGAAACGATTTTTTAAACATCCATGGAGCCCTAGATTTTCGCACGGAAGTTAATGAAGAAGTATCACACATACCGAAAAGCTCTTGGAACGACACCGGTTTCCCACGATTGCTTTTGTGTCACAAAAGTGGGAATTTTCAAGCCTGAAAGCAGCTAAGTTTGTGTGAATGAGAATCCTTTAAGAAATCACCTTCCTAGGCCTAGGTGGGGGAAAACAAGACAGCTCCAAATAAAATCGAATGAGGTTTGTCTGCCAAAACAGTGTCCTGAAAACATACTATAATAATCACCTGAAAATGACGTGTCAAAATTACGGCAGTCCTGTCCTGAACTAATGATTTGGAATCACACTACATCAGGTGTCAAGTTCCTGCGTTCATCCATGTTAGGTTTGATTAGCCAAGGTTCATTGCTTGTTTGGGGTCAGACGAAGTCTTCAGTGTCTGAAACAGAAAAAGGGATAGTCGCAACGCTTTAAAAGATGCATGCTTGACTGAGTGTCTTCGGAATGAGAAATGTGATAATCGTTCACAATCGATGTATTCCCCATCGTATAAAGAAACATAAAATATACACTGCAGCTTTCTCGATGCAGGACACTCGGAAATTCATTTGCTCTGCTTTATGTTAGGTTACTCATCTATAGAAGTTGAGAAACATACTCGATACATTTGTCCCCACCATATGCGATCAGTTCCATCGAAAGTGATCATTTCTGCAAAGTTCGTCAGTAAGTTATGGGGCGACTGGCCAGCCGGACTTATTCTGAAAGCTCCAGGTTGATACGAATAAATCTGCGAGCCCACAGAAAGAAATAAACCCCAAAGCTATCCCATGCTAAAATAATGAAAATAAAGAAGTGAGATGAGATAAAGTGGCCTAAGATTGAACGCAGCTGATGCTACTTGGAATTTTCGATGATTTTTTTGCACCCTTTTATATCGTTCTTAGTTAGGAAGAACAATTCAATCTATATGTACCAGAAACGTGACATTTGGACAGCTGAATAAGTTTTATTTGGACGAAAGATGGGTGACACTTTGTGCTACTCTTTGGTTTCTTCTCGGCCCATCGTAAGTCGTCAGTACAGTGTAGCATGCAAGTCCGTGTACACATCCCTACTCAAATCTGCTTCTGCTTTCAATAAACAAGCATATAAACTACGAGGCCCAACTTCTGACCTAAAAGCTGGCATCCTTTTTGTGGCACCACAATAATAAATTGTCTATTTCACATTTCTTCTCCCACCCTAAGAACGTTCTCTGCTAAAGAATAATTAAGTCTTAGTCTGCAACCAGGAGATGGCCGTAGGCACAAGTAAATGCGAGGTCAACAACAATAAGTCATGTGCATTCAGAATGATTGGAGTGCATTTGTGCCACACGTCTTAGTAATGAGTGGTCATATACTTTCTGCAAGTAAGTCACTTTCTTGAAATACTAATTTGCAGTCCAGGGGGCCGGGACATTGACGGTTACCCCACCTGTATTCCGGCGTTTCGGCCCTAGGACCCTCCAGCTCTAGCAGTTCGGTCTACGGAAATTTTGTCGCTGTAAATTTCGTACCATAGGTGTTTCAGTGAATGAAACCCCTGCACCAAATGTATCCATCTACAGACGGTTCGGTATTAGGTACATGAATTTTTTATTAACCAATGAAGTCACAACGAAACCTTTCACTCTCACATAACATTTTGCGGATTTTAAAAGTTTAGGGAAAAACAGACTGAGTTACTTGGCAAATGGATTACATCCACATCGGCAAAGGTGACAGAATCCAGCACTCGGATCTAAAGTTTATTGAAGTTTGCGATTGTGATGCACATCAGAAAACAAGCCTAGTCATTCTATCGATCTGTTCTATAGAAGCCCTACGGTGTGGAGCCAACAGACTAATGTTCGTTTGGGTGAGTTACGGGGTGTCGTGAACGGTAAGGAACAAAAAAGGACAAATGGAGTAAGGAGGGTAGCAGACATGAAAAAAATTTTCAGCTCCATTTAAGTTTATATTTGTCAAAACAAATAACGAAATCAGATGTGGATTTGTCGTTGTTTTAAAACAAATCAGAATTGTCTTTCGTACTGTTGCGGGTTATAATCATAAATTTTTAGTAGGCTAAATGGTACGTCATCTATCTATTTTAGTTTCAAAAATTTACCGTGAGAACATTCATGCAATTACTGCGATTAGCTGATATATATATATANTATATATATATATAAATGGGGTGAACAACAACTGTAAATACTGTGGGCAAACACCAAAATCTAGTTCGCTTACTGGCTCTTGGCCACTCCATACCGTGGTTCGGTCCCTTTATATTTTGCCTAATTAAAGACTAGAACGGCGCTTTCAAAAAAACATGTATCCTGACGCTAGTTTCTAGGACGTATGTGGGAGCAGTGATCCCATGGACGTGAAGCAATTGTTCAGTCTGGATTACTGTACTGAGCAGGGTACACCCTGAAGGACGCGTGCGATGAATAGTATCAACCGCGTCTCAAAAATTAAAAATTCCTTACGAAATTTATTGTAGTCTATTGTATAGAAGAGTAATATCTAAGGGGTAAGTATTCACACGTCTGGAACCCAGGACAGTTGGCCAGAAGATATTCTGACTTCAAATATTCCTGCCCACAAACAGACCCATGGATATCCCGGTCCTAATGACAACAACCTATGGAAATAGCCAATAACTAGCCCCAAAATCTTCCACAATAAGCACATTAAAATGCAAAGTCCAGAAGCCGATGTTTCATAAAACAAAAGGTTATTCTTTGGAAAGGGAAAGCTGCCCACTCCAAGTGGAGGATATGACAGTCTTTTCGGTTGTTTGGTTTGTTCTCGTCAGCCAAATGCAGGATCGATGACACTGACCACACACCAACTTGTTTGAAAAATGTCAGAATCAGAATAACCAGATGATTTATCACTTGGCATGCTAAGATTTTGTGGTGGTTATTCACAGGGATAACAATAACAATATGAATGAATTAACAAGCCAAATCATTCCTTTCAGGTCAATCGGCCAAAGAAGGATCTAGGTAAGTGATGGCCACTGGGCGTTGGATGAACCAGTCCCCAAGGCGAAAAATTTGCTACATTGCAGCCCGCTTTGGGAGACACCGCGCCAAAAGAATAATACGGTAAGTTTTGAGGTAGTACAGTAAAATGTTGTTACCATGGTCATTGGCCACAATGTTGATTTTCAGGGTTGTCCCTACTGCCTTACTCAGCCCTTATAGAAGAGACACCAACAAATGCATACAGAATCACGTATTTGGGCATCAACATTTCTCCCATGCAGTGATGATGTTGAAGGAATTGTCACTTGTGACCAGTTATCTTGAATGAAAGACGATATCCTGAATCATATCGGCCGAAATTATTTTTCCAGAAAATATCGATCGCACGAGGTTGTGGAAACAACCGTCAATAGGATGCGACACCGCCCACTGTTATTCCCACGCGCTTCGTGGAACGACTACCAGGTAACAATCGGAAACCGCTCTAGAACTGGCAAAAAAGTGTGAAGAACGGGAAACTTGCTCTAATGGCTTCGTGTATCATCAGTATCCCCTTTTTGGTTGCAATCGAGTTTTTGAAATTGGAAGACAAACGCTCATCAATGATAGCTACTCAGCTGGAACTAGGGTGCACAGGCTCACACTGAATGAAAGGGACTTACACCCAGCTGCATGAACTACAGAAATCACTATTTAGCTATCCAGTTCCTACTTCGGCTTTTTGTTTCTCTTTAGCCTACTACCAAAAGTGTCTTCTCAGGCTGATTTGAAGACGTCTTTTGTTGCTTTATAATGAATTATTTATTTATTTATGGTTAAAACCTTTTGTTCTTTTTATCTTGAATAAAGACGGGTTAGTCCTGGACGAACATCTCAACAGCTTGTGGTGGGTTTGGCTATGGAATGGACTCGTCCTGGCTTTACTGGGACAAAGTCAGTGAACGCATCTCAGTCGGGGAATGTCCATATTTGTGGTTGGAGTTTCATTGACGAAAATAATTTTAGGCCAATATATACATGGGTCGAAATGTCCGGAACAGAGAAGTCTGGATACTGATATTCTCCCCATGAAAGGCACGAATGAATACGGAAAATGAAGTGAGTGAAGAACTGAATTATCAGTTTAAAAGTTGCTGAGAACGAACCATACGAGTTCTTACAAGAAAGAGGAAGTTTCTGAAAAACAGCGTTTAGTAAATGTCGGGGAAAGAGAAGTATCGACCATTCCTACTGACTCGAATAGTAGTACCGCAGCTGACGATACCTATCGACGTCTAGAATTCGAAGACTAGCTTCTGGACAATCGCCTTACCATGCCTCACTTCAGAAAGTCATCTTATATTCGGATGTGTCCGTCATCCACTTATGTAAAACCAGCCATCGGGAAGTCTTAGACTGAGCTGAAACCAACCACCACCTGCTAAATGTATAGCTATTCTAACCCAACGATCTGAGTATTGTGCAGAGTCTGTGAGAGTCGGATAACTGGTCCCAACTTCCTCGACTGGATGCCAAAGACATCGGGATTTGATTAAGAGCATCGTCGCCCCGTATTTGAATACACTTTCGGTAAGACGACTGGTCAGTACAACGTTTTCTAGCATTGCCTGCGAAGTGAACAACAGAGTATCTAGACAAAATGGATAGGCGTTACTGGTACCAAAAATGAACTCGGTGATCATCAGATGTGAGTTCACTGGAACTGGAGTTACGTGAAAAGCGCAGTTGGCTAATCAGCGGTCTGTAGCATTCGGGAACCAAAAATAAATATTACGGGATTACCTCCATCCACTGGTTGGTAATGATTGCGAATGCAGATATTTTCAGAACCGAAAAAAAAACATTTTGGACCATCCAGATACAGTCTGAATTACTTTAATACAATCGGTAGGTTACCCCCTATATTAGGTTTTCCTGGGTTTGACAATGTACACCCACTGGTTCTCTTAGTTCTCGCGAGCTCTAAGTCTGCAGAACACTCATGCATCAATTGTTCATGTGTTTGGCCGTATACCTCGGTGTTCTCACTTGAATTCGCAAACACTAGCAACTCGATTCATCTAGATAAACGGCCGGATGTATTATGGCTTCGAATGAAACGCTCCCCCTTTTTTCTAGTGTCCTTCCACATATTTAGCTCCCATTTGTTATGTTTGTTATCACGCTTTTCTTAAGCAAACGATTATAGTAGCAGTCGGCGCGCTGAACCACCTCCTCGTAGTGCTGTAAAACTAAAGCCTGATTGGTAGCCCCCTCGAATCCAGATTCACGAAAGTGTTGGCACAAACCTGGTCGCCTAGTTGGCCCTCGCTGATTGTTCCCGCCGGTTTCCGACAGATATTGGGCCGAATCAACATTCCGGACACGCCCACCCCACTCAGCACAATGCACATAAGCTTGGTCGAGTGATGACTTCCGGAGCTCGATGGTCGTAACAAGAGTCACAGTTACTCTTGCGACCAGTTGGCAAGTTATATGCGTCTCGTGACATGCAAAAAGCGCTGTTCTTGAGTCTGGAACAGTATTTTCTTAGTTGATCTGCTATCACTTTCAAAACCAGGTCACGTGTCCTTAACCGATAAACAAAACCAGATGAATTGTCATCCAGTGGCCCCTAATAAACCATCCACCAATCAGCTCCACATTAGTCTGAGTCTGAAACCTATACCACCGGGTTCAAACAAGCCGTTCACTGCACCGTGTCACGCTCTGAATCCCTCACATTTTCAGTGCCAAAGCGCTTTCCGGGTATTTCAATGTACTAGTCTTATCCGCATTTTTTTTCGTGCCCGTGTTACTCTAGTCCAGAGGTTCCAAATCTGACTTCATCGGACTAACTGAGACCTATCTTCGTGTCATCCAGGCTTTTTAGATGTTTTCACAAAGTGCTTGTTGATGGCTGAAGCCGTAGATTGCATCCCCTCCACCCCAGTTCGCATTTCTACATCCAGACTGCTGTTTGGAAGCTACCTCGCTGTTACACGCTTTGCTTCGCCGCTCTTCATTGACTGCTTCAAACCTCAGTTTGGCGTTTGTTAACATCCCAAAGGCGTTTAGTTTGGTTTCATACGACACAATTTTCGGATCTGCTGAGGCATGTGGAGCACAGTCACTCCATTCGGAAATTCACTGCCCCAGAAGAGTGAGACATGGAGATCCCGTGTCCCTAGTATTGTCCATTATGGCAATGGATGAGGTTCTTGGGTTGCCGATACCAAAACTAGGCTACATGCTATTTGACACCTTAATGGATGGTTTTGCCTTCGGTGACGACTGGGTCATGTGTGCAGAATGTCAAGCTTGTCTCATCCAGAGGCTTGAAGCTGCTGAGGCCGAGTCGAAAAGAGGTTGTATGACAACCAACACCCGAAAGATGAAAGCAATGACGATTTGTGGAGACAGAAAACACAGGGTGACCGCCGTTTCAGTCTAATTCTTTTGCTTTACCGAGAAACGCATCGCTTCTCTGGGTGTGACAAACACCGTGAAATATTTTGGATGTCGCCTTTACTTTCAACTGAAAGAGGTATGCAACCACAAGCACCAGCAACTAAAACTACTCTATAAGGTGACGCAGGCTCCGTTCAAGTCGCATCAAAGAATAGAGATAACAGGGAACTAACTAGTACAGAGTACACAGAGTACACATTCGATTGTGTTCGGCTAAGTCCACCGCAACGCTCTCAAAAGACTGGGTAATTTCATCAGGCGGTCCATTCATGGCTGGATATGTCTACTGAAGGACAACCCTATCAGCCACATTCATGTCGGCAAACGACATGGGGACTCAGTATCCCAGGTACTTGTTCACCCATCCCAGAAAAAACGGAAAGCTGCTGTCAGCACAGTGCCAGATACTACGTAATGTGGTTAGTGGTAAGATTTTCTGGACCTATGACTTCTGATCCGGGTCCAAGGAACATGCCTGAACACCAAGGAAAAAATGGTGGCTTCCTGGGACGATACTCTGCACAACATTTTTGATGGTTGAGGATTGCGAGAGTTGGTCACTTCGCCTCTTTCAAATCGATGGCTTGTGTTTCCAGAATGATTGTTTATCCGCCGTATGCAGCTCCGGTGCAACCTGCTGGGGACAAGAGTTAGAAACCTCCGGCTTGATCATGGTGACCACACGATCTTCAGTGGTGAACACTGTGGTCAGCCGAAGCATTTGGTGCACATTCTGCAGTCCTGTTGGATCACGCATGTTGTTTATGTGCTTTTCATGATCCGGTTGTCGGGACGTTCGGATACTGCCTCAGTCGTCAGCGAGGAGTTGAGAGCATCTAATTCTAGATCTTTCACCAGAACTGACCTAATTAATTTTCCGGAACACCGTCCCGGATGGACGCAGAATGCTTGCGTGGAATAAGAAGGAGCAGAAGTAGGATGTTGGTGATTGGTCCTCGTTGTCATCTCAGCTCTACGTGCCATCGATTGTGATGTTGGTTTTCTGGTTCATGAACCGATAGTCATTTTATATGGAGGCACCTTCTTTCCTCAATCCACCAAATTTTTTTCTGGACTGAGGGCTCCTAAGGTCAAGGTCAGTGACTTGTGTGTGCTCACCATTTCTACGTATCTATGGCGCTTTTATGCGCGGTACCTGTTGAGTGTCCTTCCTTGTCAACAACTTTTCTCCCTGTACGACGGACAGCCTGTGCCTGATTTGCAGATCACGACATTGTTAGCGCTGACTGCGCTTTGAATTGCGTTGAGCATTGTTTGTCACTTCTTAGGTTACTGGTCTTCAGACAGTTTTCCATGCCAAAAATTCCTACATGCATTGGAGATCATTTCGTTTGACTGAAAAACTATTGGTGGCACGCCTTTGGATGAAACATTTCCTTCTTTTTTTTGATATCCTCGTATGCATGATTCCACATCTTTCGCTCGCGTTTCTTAAATAGGTGTTATATTGCCATTCACACAACCTGTCCTCTCAATGAGCTGAACAGGAAAGACGTCTACTCTTCGGGTCAGTGAAATTGATTTCAGACAGTAATTGGAAGTCACCGACTGAAATCGTTCCATTGCATGAGCCGTGACTTGAGACATCCTAAAAAACAGTTTGTCTCATAGGGTTGTCAAGGAGTTTGTTACCCTTCCCTCCTAAGTAGAAATATCCACCCTAATGAGTGCATCAATCCGTATCAGCTCCAAAAAAAACCTTGATTGTCAGAAAAATGCCATCTTAATAAGAGCATCAGTCCAAGCAAATGTTACAGTTTTTATGTCTGAGCTTCTGGTTCAAGACCCACGGTGGACTGGTAATTTCGAACAGAGTAGAGTCGGCTTCGCTCATGCCAAAAATCGGTTTTAAAATAAATGAAAGTTTCTTTTTTGTTGGGCTCGGCGGCTCTGGTCTTTCTGGTGGTCTCCAGTTAACTGGACTCGTACCTCTTCTGCTTGGTTTTAATAATTCCGAGTTTTTGACCCAGAGTTTGTCAGATTTCGATAATGTGAACGCTCGCGTCTGTTGTGCTCAACTACTGATCTGATAGGATTCACAGAAGAAATCTGAATAGTCATGGGGATAATGAACTCTGTCCATATGTCGAACATCTACTTCAGTTTGTGACATATCCTGGCAGAAGTTTGATTGTGGCACAGCGGTAGCAGTGTCCAGCCAACAGACCGACAATTTTTTTTAAAAAAAGCTAGTGGCTCTGGAGTGAAAAACCTTTGCAAAATGTAAAAACCTCTGACAGTAAACAGCCTAAGTGCTGTAGCACAGATACATTGCATCCGTCGATAGTGTGCGAAAATCACACATGTCATATGGATACTTTATCGTGTGATTGTGTGCCGTGATGTTTCTGAAGGTCATTTGAATGCGGACTTGTTGCCAACTAAATACAATGACCGATAATACTTATGCGGTACAGTGAAACTAAACGATCGGAAATGCAAACCTGTCCCACGTCATCATTCTGCAGTACTGAAATGATGCATATTTGCCGCAGGAATTATATAGCTTTCTCTCTACATGGATTAATCTCGCAAATCACCATCACTGAGGTGCCTCTTATGGGTAGATTCATCTCAGAGCCAATATGAGCAAAGGACTAGAATACACTTGTCATTATTGTTTAAAACAGGGTGCAATTGTGACTTCAGGACTTTTCCTAGAGCAAAGTGAAAGTCTAACATACTGAGTTAGAGGAAGATTTACGATGTTAGTTGGATTCTAACAGTTATATTTCAGATGTGACTTCGGAGTGAATGTTGTTAATACCCCAATTTAACTTTTTGTATCATCTGGGAGTCAAGTGGCTGCAGTTTTACTACTGGTGCCTAGTTTTCAGTTACAGTAGCTATATTCGAGCCCGCTGAAGACCAGAATGTACACGGTAGTCATCTGACAGCAGGAGACTCCGACCTCCTCTTCAAAGTTTGTTAACTCATCATTGCATCATTTTTGCAAAGCATTTTTAACTCGTCGTTGCCTCATCGAATTTCCTTCGACCAAAGTGCAAGTTACTCTCACCGCTCTGTAACAAAACTTATTACTATTTATCGGACCGTGCTTCGGTACCCAACAGTAGATATCCTCTGACTTGTCTCATCCTCAAAGATGTATCATTGAAAAAGGACGATTTCCATCCCGTAAAAACATTTCTCTAAGATTGGTATGGTGCTCTGAATAGTAGCCTGATTCAACTTTTTGCCGACCATCCCTCCGCTTTGGCTGATTGACAATTTAAATCTTGATTTCGTTGCATATTACACGTTTTAAGTCTAGAACCAGACTGCTAACTTGCTCCTGCAACAGCTTCTCTATCATAAGAAAGTCTGATACTGACCCCAAATCAGTCCATCCGACTTACCATCCAAGGTTACTTCAGCAATGTATGCATCTTTCTTTAATGAACAGTCAAATGCCATTGATATTCACTCAAAACATCCACTCTGTTGTTGGAACAAGAGAACAAGATCGAATAGTTTGAGAAGTAAAGCGAAAATG
The DNA here is from genome assembly GCA_004794785.1 of Opisthorchis felineus. Classification (NCBI taxonomy): domain Eukaryota; kingdom Metazoa; phylum Platyhelminthes; class Trematoda; order Opisthorchiida; family Opisthorchiidae; genus Opisthorchis; species Opisthorchis felineus. Next base: position 218,604 of record SJOL01007890.1, on the reverse strand, counting down.
TTTGTTATCCGGCTCCCATTATTTTGCTGGCAGATAAAAAATATAGCTCAAAATGTAACATCAGTGGTGGACTAGTCTCCCAGAAAAGCATCTCGCCCACTTATTACAACTTAGGAAAACTTGTATCTCAAAGTCATTCGGAGACACCAAAGGTGTTTGTGTTTTTGGAAATGTTGCCTGCTCGAGATCATGTACGATAGAGAAGTACAATATGCGGATATTGTCTGCTGTGACTATTCGGTTCCAGCAGAGTGCAGCACTGATGTTTGTCGCAGTAGAATCACCAAAAATAACTCACAGGACATTCGGCTGGTGGAATGAGTCCATTTGCTTTGATATCCTTTTGAAATTTCTAAATGCTTCGTTTCTGCCTTTGTCCATAGTATGTTAGACTTGTGCAAATGTAAAAACTCAAATAACAATTCGCACAGGAAACCGGTGCTAAGTGAAGCATGTTTGCCATGTGGCATATTTTTAAAACCATCATGTGTCTACTAATACATCGTTTGGACGCAAGTAAGGAGATAAGTGCCTACGTTAGTTTTAAAATGTTTGGTTTTCATCTACCCATCCTATATGTTCTGAGCCATCTGGGAAAGGAGGCACAAGTAAGCACAAGTAAGTAAGGATGATAGTGATAATTACTGCTGTAGAAAATCTTGGATAAAATTCAACCCGTTTAATTGCTTACCTTGTAGTCTTGGAAACCGCTGAGTATTAGATTTGCCAACCAGTTGTTTACCATTCACTGTGGAACTTAATGTGATTAACCGGTTCCAGCAGTATGTACAGGGTAAACATTAACTTTCTAGATGCGACAGCCGATGATAAGAAAGTATCAGTGTTAAAGCATCGTCCACCATTATCTGAAAAGGAGTGCTGCTAGGTGGGGACGATGTTACCGCCCAGACTTTTGAGTAAGACCTTCCCCGAACGTAATTCTACATCCATCCATTGGATTTTGGGTCCGACTTTTAAGTCAAACGCTCAAGGGGGGTTCCTCAATCAAACCCCTTTGTTGACTTGAGCAGCCGATAGTTACCATTCGCTCTTGGAAATCTTCATCCACCGGCCTTCACGCACAACCCCTCCTTACTCATCGAACGATGCAGTGAACTGACTGATTTGTAATTATACTGCATTTTTGTTGCGTAAAATCAAGGCATGTGCTGGAAAACCCTCACATATTAAAACGCCCGAGTTCATGTGACAGATCCTTAAAAAGCATTAAGGACGCGTACTGTCTGAAATGAAATAAAGATATATTGGACACAACACTAAGTGACCACCCTGGGAGTGCGTCAGTCCACTAGCGCACATGCACTTTTGTCCGCTGCGGATAGCTCCCACGTTACCATTGCAGTGAAAGGAATAAGTCTGTAACTCTGTAAAAGTTGCCCGCGTGTTAATGCAGGGAAACTAATGAATTCAGTGAATCATTCAAATTGGAGAATTGGTCTCTAAGACAGTACTGAAAAGTGACAATTCTAATTAGCACGATCTTGACATAATTAGGACTTAAGCTAGTAGTATCCAAATTCCTCCGACTTTTTACCAATAAGTCAAAAGCGAGTTTTACAACTTTATCTCAGTGTGCAAAAACGAGCAGCCACCGTGAGGGTGCCCAAAAGTGTTGCAGATTCCCTGTTTTTAAAGATATGTACGAAGTTTAACGCTCAATTTTGTTTATTACGGACGTACACTACAGGTCTTCACACCATTTCACGGTGACGTACGCTCAACGTACTTTATATGAATGAAAGTTATTAGGACTGAGACCGTCACTGCACATTTGGTACCCACTTGACCCAATATGTTACACAAAACAAGTGTTCATGATATCCATCACGAGTGGAACTTCTGTGAGGACAGTTTTGGACATCAAATATACCAGTAAATTCAATCGGATCCCTGAAAAGCTGCCCATATCTGTAACAAATAATTTCGCGCTCATCATTGGAAATCTAGTGAGCGTATTGAAGAGCCAAATTACATACAGCATACTCATTCAGACGAAGCAGCAGAAATCTGACAGACCAGCGTCGTACTGATTTTTTCGGAAAGTCTACACGGTCTACGCCACAGTCGTCTTTTATGAAGTGTCGGAAGCCGGTTTCTGTTTTCTCTGGCTTTTAGGTGGTAGAAATGTTAGTTACGGTACATGTGTTGCTCATGTTTGCCCGGATACACACGAACATCTGCGACTCTGCAATGGTCCAGTTCCAGAACATCTGACAGTATAGCTTCCGGGCGATGAAAATGGTCTGAACAACCATTCAGGTGATAGTGTCAACAGTACATGGCGCATTCATTTATGCGTGTCGAGCATGGACCAACAGCTGGCCTTATCGTCTGAATCAAAGTGAGTTAACCCAACAACGCGATCGATGACTTCCCGTCACTAATCCCTATTTTGGTCACAACCGCCTTAAGTCATACCATTCATCCATACAAGTGCGACAGAACGCTGCGATGTGAGAAACCTGGCTAGTGCTGTGTTGTGAGACCGTTAGGTATAGGGTTAGCTGGTGAAGGTCTCCTCGTGGTTAGTTCGATCCACCGTATTACTCTGCTCAACAAATATTTATGGGTGAAATTCGGACCCTCTAGCTATATTATTTCCCATTCGTCAGAAAATGAGGTATAATATTGCTAAATTCCCTGTAGACGCATGCAGGTGTTTTAGGGATTCGTTTATTCAAACAACGATTTCGGCCAAAACTGACTAACGTAGTCTGTCAGACGTTAAATTGAACTGACTAAAGGAAGCTGAGGTTTATAGACCTTCACGAACTCTGATCAGTGACAAAACCTGTGCATATTTCGATCCACTTCTGTTTTCAGCTATGAAATGGCTCAACAATCTAAATCACGCCTTATTTTGACGAGCTACGCCAGCCTACGTGACAGCTCTAACCCGTGCGGGGAACCGGTTAGATGCTTGTTCACTCTTCGGTCGTCGAAGATATCGTAACTAGTGTTTTTGCGTTTTTGTGGGTCTGTCAAGCGTTGGTGTGTTTTAAAGCAGCTTTGATGAACATCACATGTATAAGTACAACATAGCAGCATACCTTAGAGGTGTGTCTACAAAACGAATGGCCAGGCACTTCAACACGTCGACCTTCTGCTGACTGCTACGGTCGAGTCTTGCGTTCGTGAATTTGGACAGGACGAATGATGGTCTGAAAGAGCGGAACACTGGTTGAAACACCAGTCTCCATTCTGTACTGTACAGCAGTATCCCTCTGGTATGGAGCATTTCGAGCATTACTGAAGCAGCTTTAGATCTGGTGATTGGCCATCTTTGGAATGGGGAACCGGAATTAGTTGAGGGCCTCAAACGACTCGATGACTGTCTCCTAGTATAAATAGCCTTCTTATGTCAGTTGCATCCGCTGAAAGTTCACTCCTTTTAGCACTGTTATACTCTAGACAGATCAGTAGCACTTTTTGGTTACCCTTTATCCGGTCGATAACGAGCATAGAGTGAGATGACCGTAGTCTGTGCCACGGACCCGGGCTTTAGTAGCAGTGTACAACAACCAGTTTGAGCGCATCAACTCATAGAAAACTTCGCCCCATAGTGCATTGCTGCCCGCTAAGTTGTAGGTTGAAGGGAGGTCTACACTCAGGCCATTTTTGATCGTTCCAGTATTTCGGCCTTTTCAATAACAGTCACAAAATGCATTGCTGGTCAACATAGCTGCCAAAAACATAGGCCTCTTTTATCTGGGTGGGTGGCTGAATGCATTTCAGCCGCGAACCGTCTAACAAGAACGACTAGAATCTGTCTGAAGCATTATCTGGTGAGTCAATTTCTCAAAACGCCGCAGAATGTCACGTAACATTCCTTAGGATATAACAGAAAGATTTGTGTTCTGACTGCCAAATTGTGTAAAATGGTTGACGAAATGTGTCAAGTAACGCTTATTGTACACCTCATAAGTTGCAGTGAGAATAAATTCATTTTAGGCATTGTTTTGAAGGGTGCAATTATCATTACATTAAGGCAGAGTTGATGGTGCATCGGACGAAGATTGTGAATTGGGTAATGAAATGGATGAAGTGTTTCACCAATGGGGTGTTTTTTTGTTGGTTTGAATAAGCTCACATATTTTGACGTAATACACTACTCATAAGGTTGCTGAGAACTCTTCGACAGTGCACGACCGGTTTCGTCTTTCTTGGGACTCATCAGGTAGGCGCAATCCCCGATTTTCTGTCAACGTTATGTTCTACTTGAATCCAAATTGCACGAAATTAGCGAAATACACTCATTTGCAAACAAAACTGGTTTTGCGGGAGACTCACCTGGAACCCAGCTGAATCTCTCGTTTATGATGTTTTCAAGCAACTGAATGTGCTGCACCAGGCCACCTCATGTTTCAGTTAGTACGATATTCGAGATATCGCGATGCATGTATAGACGTCTATACATGTATCGAGAGATTCAGCTGGGTTCCTAATAAGTCTGCCGCAAAACCAAATTTGTTTGCACATGAGTGTATTTTGCTAAGCTCACATATTAATTTTCTTGTCAGATGCGTTAGTCTTTGGTTTTCTACGTGAGACGTGCGTGTGGAATAAAACAGTTTTCCGAAACCACCGGCGCTTTTATGTATTCCGCCGTCTATGCTTAATAACCTTAACAATCGGCCGGGGATGTGCACGTTGCCTCAGACGTTGGTAGTTTGATGATTTTTGGCTATCGCACAACAGCACACAAAATTTTCGTATTTTCTCCCTATGGTGCAACTTGGAGCTGTGTAGACTCTTGTATATTATACAATTCATCCTACACAACCGGATTACGACCGGCCCTGGCTAGCTGTTAGAGTAGGTATTATCAGCCACCAGTTTGGAACGAAGATTACAGTCCAAATAAGCTCGGTATTTCCTGACAAACAAGTGTTGGAGATGTCGAAAGGATTTCGGAAACCTTTTGAATGTTGTTTTTCGTCTTCAGGAAGGCACCCTGCGATACCTCAAATATCGTCCCACCAAAAATATTAGGTGATCTTTGAGCAGAAAATACGGTTGAAGAATACCATAAAGCAGAGGTTCATCAGGGATTTAGTTGAGTTTCTCGTTAAAGACCAAATTCATGTGAAAAAGGTATTTGGCGAGTCGCATGCAATTTGAGCTCAAGTAGAACATACGGTTCAGGGAAGCTCGGTGACTGCTCCTACTTCGTGAGTCCAAAGAGGGGCGAAGCCGATCGTAGGCTGTCGAAACGTTCTCGTCAGCCTTATGATTAGCGTCTTTCTTCTTTAGGACTTCTTGGTACTGTTTGAGCTGTACAGTTCTGATCATGTTGCTGGGCTGGGTGTGAATCATTTGCGTATACGCATGCTTTGAGTCTCTTGTTACTCTCTACTGTCCCTCAATGCAGTTAGCATTATCCAACTGAAGATATTGAGTGTCCGAATCCCTGCATATTGCTAAGGTATTGGAGTGTTTTTCTACCACAAGGATCTCATGGCAGTAGGTACATTTTGAGTATAGGGAGGCCCAAATCCTGTTGAAATCAGTGGAGATTACTGGAGACTCATCACTTCATTTTGAGAACAGCCAAATGAGGTGCGAAGGGTGTCTGAAAGCGCTTCAAGAAACAGCCACAACAATCATACTGAAAGGTTTGATCATAATTCGCTTTTACCATAGCCAAGGTGGAATTTTTGAAGAAGTTGACTGTAGCAGTTGACAATCCGTGGGTTGCTCTAATTTAAAGTTGATAGAACTCCCCGCAACATAACAGCAAACTTCCGCACCGACAATAGACAGTTCAACTCAATTCCAATTTATGTTAGTTAACTTGAGATGAACTCTCATTGTCACTACACTAACTGGTTACGTATACTTTGCGAGGTTGCCCGTTTGTGTTTTACGCAAGAATGAATACCAGTTGAATGACGTTATGAAGTGCGGAGACTACTTCTCGACATTGTGGTGAAACAATTTTTTTTCAGTCATACCGGTTAATCCATCTCTATGTTTCCAAACTCTGACTTGCTGTTTATGCCGGCATGTTTCGTCACTACAGTGAAGCCAGTGCGCATTGTTCCTGTGTCCTGATTTAATGCCTCGGTCCTTTGTTGTTCACACAACCAGCTCCAGACGTCAGTTATCCTGTGATCAGGTGAGCGTGTCGTCACGTGAATTTTCACACGTGCCCGTTGGGCCAGGCCACAGTTAGCTGGCTCATCTCACGTGATGCTGACCTACATTTTTGACGTTGTGGCAAGCAAGCCTTGCGTCCCACTGTCGCTGCACCAGCAAACGAGTTGAAATATTGGCTGAGTTCTTGGCTGGCCAAAAACAAAAGTGCGTTTCGCGAAATAAACTCATTTGCACACCAACTGGGC
>SJOL01007890.1:191924-204699 GCA_004794785.1 Opisthorchis felineus | reverse complement strand
TCTTAACCAAAGGAGAATGCGACCGATCGAACTATATTATATTGAGGCTGCAATTAGAATGAAACTGGACTTTTATACATTATATATCAGCGAAAAATTAGTACAAACCGTTGCATAGGACTTTTATTTGACCGGATTCGAACACTCTTAATCGCCGAATTTGTTGTTCATCACTTTGCAGCCTTTTGTGTAATTTTAGATGCTCAACTCAGCTGATAGCATTTCTACCTGTCAACTCAATGGATAAAAGCACTGTATGAATCTTACTTCACACGTTGGGAGCAAAAATTGAGCAAAGTAGAACAGTCATCTAGCCATACTACATGCAACACCGAAAAAATATGATCATTTAAGATAAATCTTAAGAAGCTAACTTTATACCGATGAGGCTATGTACAACAGTGCAAGTCGTTCGAAAAAGTAGACCGATCTGCCTCATTTAACATTTTAACTCCGAACACCTAGTGTTGACATAAACACATTGTTCAGCCTGGTAGATACAAAAGGGCAGTTGTTGTTTTGCATAAAGTTTTGCATTGTTGTCAATGTACGGTTGATTTCGGTTCTTATCTCTGTGCGCAATAGATCAAGTTCCCTAACCATCCCCAACATATTGATCAGCACTGATTGGACAGTTTTTTCTGTTTGGGCGGCACAACAGTTCAGCTTCACTTTCGTAGTGTAATTCAAAGATTCTGGTCGTCGCACATTTGATATTTTTCCCTTGACATCAACCATTTGTTGATGACAGTTAAAATTTGTGCACGCAAAGTTAGTCTGCTTGTTTCAGGTGAATTTTCTACGTATCCCAATGATTCAGCACGTAACATTAGGTTACACGGTTGTCCCATGCCACCCATCAGAGGAGAGCACTTTTGGGCACTCACATGATGTGGTCTTTTTGGAAGATAACTCATGCAAGTTTCTAAGGTGTGGTTCGTCAGGCAGATTTGGAAACTGCTTCCTCCTGAGTTTATGTTAGAGGCACACCTGTTACTTTCTAACAGGCTTCAGCTACAGTGATTGCACACTTCCTTACGCGATTGAGTGACACAATGGTCACAATACCAGATACACGAATACGTGGTTCTTCTCGTTAGCCGATGTTATTCATCGCAAAGCCACACATACGCTGTTTTCCACTGGAATGCACATGAAAGTGAGTACAAGGTCCTGCGGATATTTGAATGTTTTTCCGGCAGTTCGCTCTATTTAAGTACTTCATTAAAGGCCTTCCACGACTATGCCAAAACGTCCATTATATGATTCTAATCCTTCACTTCTTAGCACCGAGCTCCACTAACTGCATTTATCATATCTGTCACACCTATGTTGTAAAACAGAATGAAATCAGCTGCAATGTCAAGTGTTTGAATTAGTGCTGAAATGAAGGGATAAAATTAGGTGTACTTGCTATGTATCTGGAATGCATAGTATGCCCCTTAGCCATGTACGTTCCAGTGAATGAGTGAACACGAGAAACATCCTAGCATCATGAGAACTTGGAAAGGCAGCTGTTAAAGTAGTAGATGTTTGATTAGGCTGTTCACTTCAGCAGAGGAGCTAGTCACGGTGTCGTTGATCACAGGATAGAGAAGTATGATTTGATCATTTTCTACCGTGGGTGCAGCTGTACAACAAGACCGCAGATGGGAGAGTTCAGCTAGGTGGCTTGAAGTGAAACCGCACAATACACTAGGTTAGAAGGATCGATTGAATCATACACTGCTGTGCCTCAAGCCTTTAATTGGAGTAGCAAACTGAACTGACCGACCTGTTGTGTGTTCACGTGCCCGTAGAAACGTGAAGCGCACTTTCGTATGAATACTAACTGTACCCGGTGAGTAGTAGAACTACAGAAATTCTGAATTATTCACTTTTCCTTGATACCCAGTGCCTAGTTAGATTCAGTGTTTCTGTCCAGTTGTTTGGTTTGCTCTACTTCTGAATAGTAACGTTTAGAACTAGCTGGTACTCCACCGGCAAATGCAATGCTATATTTAACTGAACTCTTCCTATCAAATACAATCAGCATATACCTACTTAGGCAGTACTAGCCTCTCGTAACCCTTTAGTTCGCATACATCACGTTTTCTGCCTGTTCTCTGAAATTGCCTGCCGAGGAGCAAACTGTCAGGCAACCGCGAAGTTATGGTGCACAAAACGTCATAGGAACACTCCAAATATTTACACGTTGTCTAATCATGCTCCATATCTGAAAAAGCCGTTCATCAGCAACAAGCATTTTAGCGTCGCGGGTTTTACGAAGCGAAACAGAAAGTTTCAAAATATGAAATTGTAGTAAAGATTTTGGAAGATCAGGTGACAGAGTAGAAAGGCACTTGGTGCCCTTGTACTCCAAGGGGGACAAACCTTCACGGGAGTATTGAAGCAGGTAACTGGGTATAGGAATCGTGCGTTCTCAACTACACAAACCAGAAAAATAGTCATCTGTTGCACTTTGGCCCCTGGTAAATAGTCAACAGTTACTGCATCAAGGCAATATATGCCATGGAAACCTAACAGTGCAGAACGTCGCCGAGCAAGGCCTAACAAAGCCTGTTCAACTAAACTTACATCGTAAAACAACCTGCCGCGTGTACAAGACTGATAAACGGTAAAAATAGCGGGAACACTCAAGCATAACTGTCTCCACATACCATATGTCCAAGCATGAACGTGGCTGTTGTTTGAAAGTTTGGAAAACAGTCGATGTATCTGACCAATTAGATTAATTAGAACCAGCCTAATTAGAATAGCGCAGAGAAAGTTGAGTGTTTCAATGTTGGAACCAATTGGCGCAAGCTTCCAATTCCATATGATCTAGTTTATTTCGCTCTCGGTGAAGATCGCCGAGGTGACTAAAATTTTGAACGGCAAATTTTCGCACAAAAATGCCACATATTTTTCCGCATATGCAGCTAACCTTCTAACTAAGCCTGGTATGGTTTTAGGAGGTTATGGATCACATCTAACTGACGTCACTGGATTCAAGTTTTAGACCATCTGCCAACACATTTTTGGGGTTGCCAACGTTCGAGCCTTCGGACATCTGTTGTGCCAGCGTAGCCCAAGTGACATTAGATGAAGTGAAAAGACAGCTCTCCCACTACGACGCTGGTTCAACCAGACACTGACCAGTCGAACTCAATAATATGGTCAATAATATGGCAAAAATACCAAAATACGGTACAAAAGTTGACGTTTTCTTATAACACTAGAGGTGCTGCGTTGTTTTTTCTACTTTTAAGTACTCGATGTTGATAAAACACTGGCCTTTTTAACCAAGCTCAGTCTTTGCATCCCAAATCTCACTCAGTTAAACTGAGTTGTTTGTTTCCTATGGACTGTCACGCGTATTCATCCAGGAGATACATTTTCATAGACTTTTACACTGCATTGTTCTCTTCGTTGACTTTTGTAGGATAAAGCGCAAAGCGACAAGTCCGAATACACTGGTTTGTTATCGATCGAAACTCTAAACTTCCTTGAATTTGACTGCAGTGCCATAGTCAGATGCACGGCAAAAAGGATTAGGAGAATGAGATCATGAACAAATAGTTCAACCACCATCACTCGAAGAGCTAGTCAATACGCGACCACATGGTGTGGTTACCGTAATGAGTGGTGTAATGTGCTGTCCAGGTGAGAGCTTATCACACCCCTGATCAGCCGAAGGGTTAAGTGTTCAACCACTGGTCGGAAGGTCACGGATTCGAGACTCTCAGAGTTTCGTGAGGTGCGCACTAATGACGATTCCCAGCAAGGAAGCAACAGATGTAGGGTACTTTTCTGGTCTTCAGCACAGATTGGCTCCACTGATAAGATTAAATTTCTATTAAAAAATCAGAGAATCAGCCATATATCTGCCACATCCTGAAAACTGTGGCAATGCTGGAAATGATTCCATCTCAAAACTAGTTTATTCTGCTTTGCAACTTGGGGAAAGTTGGTAGCGTTCTGGCAGAGCATGATTGGCGAAGGCGTTTAGAATCCACTGTAGAGTGGAGCTCACGTACACCCAGTACATTACGTCCATGTTCGATTGACGGAAACATTTTGCCAAACACGGTATAATGGAATGCTCTGCGACAGATGGTTGTGACGAGCCTGTGTTAGACCCAAGCAAGTTTCGGACAGAATCATTCCGTAAAATTTGTGTGAAGTAATAGACTGATGATTAAAAAAGTGTAGCTGCATTGAGCAAGGAAAGAAACATACGAGAAGTGCTCCATTTCACGACATCACAGTGGAATTCAGAAGTCTTTGTCGGTCTAATCCTCCCTTGAAAGACGATTACCAAGGTCATCTATCTATGATTTCGGCTGGTAAAAGCCGTTTCAAACAAAATCCAGTACTGTTTTGATATGAAACACTGCTTGTAAGATTGCTGAAAACCCTCCGAAACACACAGAATAAACAAGGATTTCAGCTAAGTCTCTATTTAACGTCAATGTGATTTGCAAATGACTGTATTCCATCAAATCCAGCCACCGTTGAAGAGAGAGTTTATCAGTCGAATATAGACACTCCAATATGCGTTTAGTACGCCTTATTACTCAAGCCTGCACAAGGCCTTCCTGAATTACGTGCCTTTTGATGTTTGCAAGAAATTCCTATGTTTCAGTCCATACGCTGAAAGGATATCCCAGATTAGATAGGCAAATATCTTCACTTATTTCCGTTAGATGAAGTAGTGAACATCTACACCGGCTTTCTATGACTTCTGCCTATCGAATTCCGTCGTTTTTTAATTCTAGATGAAGAAGCCTATGTGAATTTCTAATTCGCTTTTAGATAAGAATTTTTATGTGAACAGACAAAGTATAGAGGAAAAGCACATTTGTACCAATGCTAAGGTAGTTCGTTCCCGATTATTGCCAAGATGTCCAAAATTGAACGGTTTTCAGCGTTAAGTCACCCACAGCGGAGATCATACTGGTTCGAACGGAGTTTTCTCAAAAGTGCCTTGGTTGCTAACACAGTCTTACACCGATGTGAATATGGGACTAAATTTTCTGGTGCTCCTAGTGTTTAATTTCAACAGCTTTGTTTCAGACAGAGTAATTATTGCCCCGAAAAATCCGTGAACACTATGACCGATATTGAATAACAAGATCTCCACGCAGTCTATCAATCGATGTGTTGCGGTTTTCAGCTGCTTGGAACCCCATTATCTAGCCAACTGGGTAAACGAAGGAAGTTTGTTTGTTATTTGGTGGTCTCATGGCTACCTTTTTTCACCATCTTCTGTCCTAACTAATATCTCAACAGAGATCAGCATACCTACACACCTACCGTTTTGCCTTCAAATCAGAAGGAACAAAGTCGATTGGGGAAGCAAGCACGCCCGCTCGGAGGTGGCAGTTCAGGTTCGTCCATTATATGCACGCTCGCCTTTAGCGTTGGTGGTTGGGAGTCGAAATCCCGGTACGACTGATAAATTTGAACAAAACTGTTGCTCACAGCTTGTCATCCTCACTGTGAACCCACCAAAATGACCGCACCAGGACATCAGATAAACGGTTCGGACTAGGTATGAAGCTAGAGGATACATGAGTAAGTGAGTAGTTGTCTCCGGCTGGGGGTAACGGATAATTGGCTCGGCTAGAGTGCTGCGTGCCCTGTCTTACTAAAGCTGAAAGAATAATCTTCTTCGTTTATGGCTGGCGATACAAACGTGAAATCAAGTGGACCTGTCATTTATTGACGTTAGTTTCAAGTGGCGATCAGCAGACGGCTCGTACACTGTTGATTCCTTACAGGAATCAAAATGTACAGATTTTACCTCATCTCAGGATACCATCAAGCATTCTGAATTCCCCATTGTCTTCATCGCACTAATTCCCCCTATCACATTGCTCTTCCGTACAATTGTTATTCTGTACAATACGAAATCTGGTTGGTTCGTACGATGAATTGTAAACCGCTCGTTTAAATCTCGCAATCATCGCTACCAGCTCTGTATGCACTTGTCAACCACCGATTACGTTTGTTGCCATTTTGGCTGAGTACGTGCATGTATGGAATCGAAAGTGGACGATCAGGATGAATTTCAGGCCGCCGACCACCTGGCCACGAGCCGTGTGACCAAGACCATTCCACTCTTCAGTTGTCTCGGGTCGTTTGGCTCAGAATGCGTCCAAGGTCGTACCACTCTGCATTTGATTCCCTATTGGCCCATTTCTTTTTTTGTCGGACCTTAAAGTAGCTAGCGCACACCATACTTGTGGCTGCACAGGCTGCGGTGGGCACTTGGAAGTGTGACGTTCTGCAGCGCAGTGCACGCCTGCTGTGACCCTCCCGTCTGTTCGGTATGCTTACGTTCATTTGCAACTGTTCCAATCTTTCCCTCTAAATAGTCTGATGACAATCACTAACCTCCTTCTTCTGCTTCCTCTGTATAAATAGCGTTTTGTTTGTTTCGTGAGTTCATTCAATGTACTGACTTTTTACCACACACAGACCGCTACAGTGGCTGCTATAACTGTGCTCTGTAGCCCTCCGAATTGATACAGCTTGCCACCATTGATCATACGGTCCTATATATGCTGTACATGAACTGACATGTTTTAGAACTAGGCCCGTGGTTCCCATTGCCCTGTCTGCTGTTTACCCGTGTCGTGCGTCGACACTGATGCATCGACCGTCCAGTGTCTCAAGTACAGATGCCCCCACTGATCTTCTCCCTAAATGAATAGCAGCGAAGGTCGGTTCGGTGAAATCCGTCACATTACCCCGGGATTGTAAGTACATCTTTACTGATGGGAAAAGCAAACTTGACATCTAGTCCCAACGGAGGAAGATTTCAGTGACCCACCCCTTTTGTGATCAAGCTATGCTGCCGTTTGGGCTACTTCTCCAGGGGAGTGTGAATAATATCCTTTTACCATTGTTCTCCAGACAGTCATCTTGAATTAAAAGCATAGATTTGCATGGAGGAAGTCGTGGTGCAGTGGGGTCCGAAAATCTTGCCATAGGTTGGCTGAGTTATCAACAGTCGTCATAGATCTCTCAAGTTCAGGCTCTCCTCCTCTGAGACATGACTGGTGTATTGACATCACGTTCGGATATCATCATTAGCGGGTCTGCTCCACCCAAATTTACTAAACGACTGTTCATCCGTATTCAGAAAATTGCAAAGGCCACTTTTTTCAGTGGCCTTGGTTTACGCAACGGAAAGATTGAGATACCTACTTTAAAACTCTCAAATCACCCAACACCACCAATATAGCTACGTTTTCCTGAATAGCGATATCAGAAGAACACGGATTTTGCGGAATGGTGCAGTTTCATGCACTCCTATCAACCACAAGCGCGTGGGGTGAACTACAAACAGATACGCAACATGCTAACGGAAATTTGAATTCCCAGTGACACGCTGGATCTTCGCCCGTCTACCACATATAAAACGTTGGCCGTTGACGAGAGTGTGTAAAACTAAGTCATCCCACGAAACTTGTCCTCCGATGTCTTTACTTAGGTTCCTGAAAACGGCTGCACAGTTCTTCAAATGGTTTGACATCCGCCAGTAAAGGTGTGACTTTCCATATACTCAAACTCGAGTAAGGTAGCCAACCCCAAGATATTAGGAAAGTACCATTTAGCTGGATTTGGCTACTTAGAATCGACCTTGTGTCAGCTGAATTTCGTTTGTGACAATAGTCCGGGAACTGTGAAACAATTTTGACCGGTCATATTTGAATTTCTTGGTAATCCTGAAAAACTGATTTGACGTATCATGTAAGGCGACTTCATGCATGAAGTCAGGATTATGCTTGTGCACTTACGGGTTACAAGTGCCTACTGTTTGTCCGTCCGGCATCTGAACCTTCTCTTTTGGCTGCATATTCTGACCGGAAATCTAGCTCACGCCTTTCATCACTCCAAGGAGGTTTTAATAACTCTACAATTATTTATTTTCTGCCTTTCTACCTTCAAACCAGGCCAGCAAACTGCGAACTCATGTTGTTCCACAGAGATTACGTTCATTGCCTCGTTTTGAAGTATGGCTGGCGGCTCCAGCTTGCATGGGGACCTTCTAATAGGTCGTGTGTGCAATACATGGAAACAGCAGCAAGTTTATTATTATTTCCATCATATCTGCAGAAGTCAAGTTTCATGACGATTCGGTAAGCAGCTCAACTGAAGTAACGATTGACACGTTTCAGCAGCTTTCTAAGCAAAGTGGTACATTTTGGAAGAGTGTTTTCTTGAACAGTGTCTGACGTTCTAGTGTTGAGAAGTGAAGATTTTGGTGTCAAACTCATTGGTCTATCTCACTTAGTCTAATGAATTCACTGTAGTAAAAATCTGTGGATGCCTAATATGGTAGAAGGCATTGCAAGCTTTCTATGCGATCTTGGAATGACAGGGAGGAGCTCACTGTAATATCGTGGAACTTCCAATAATAATACAGACGAAAGAGTACAAGAAACGGAATATCAAAATGTGACTGACAAGTTTTCTTTATCAGTTCTATCTCGCTTACCAAAATAAATTGGATGTTTACGAAACCGCTTTGCAGACTAAGACGATCTTAACGGGAAACTTAGCCGAATCTCTCATTTCTAGTATTCTTCAACCTACTGAACTGCACTGAGGCCGCCAATTTGGTGTGATATTCAAGATATCGAGGCGCTTTTCTGGAAATGGCATTACTTCTAAGAGCGGGACCGGTAGTGGGCTACCAAGGTTTTCATCAACATTGTGGCTAGTGTCAGATTCCTCAAATGGAGCCCGCTGTTGGACTGATCAAGCAACGGGAACAATTGCAATCACATCAGCAGAGATGAACTTTGAAACGGACGCGAACGCGAGGCTTCCCACGGGATAGGAATACGAATGCTAGCATTCAGCTATAACGGACTCATCGACACGACAATGATCAATGACCACACCTTTCACTCAGTGCTCACCGAAATGAACGAATTTCTATATTGCCTGAGTTGGGTTAGAGACTTTCATAATCAGATATAAGTCCAACAGGGACATTAACTCGCATTTAGAGTTCACTCCACACTGTAGCACACTGTAGGCACATGTACCTATGCACGAGCATGAAAACGCAATACAAACTACATACTCATATGGCACGAACGGTTTCGCAGTCAGGTGAGGATTAGATGATGTTCACTAATCTGGGCAATTTGATTGCAATCAAATGCAACCAACCAGCTCAGCCAACAAACCAACGACCGTCTAGTCTACCTGAGCTACTAACATTCTCCTCAATAGCAGGCGATGTAATACAGCTTGCTTGAATGTGAGTACATGTTCTCCAATTCGGGCTGACACACTCGGACAGCTCCTTGGAAAAGCGGTGAATGTACCTTTCATCATCGACGATCCCGATGTGCTGCCTTCCATGTCATGCTGCTGTAGAAAAGTGTATGTAGTGCAACACGAAACGGTACAATGTGGTTTTTGTGTCTTGGCGGATTGTGACCGGTTCAGACATGTTTTTGAAGTCCATCAAACGCGATGCTGAACTTTGGTGTGAGTTAAACTCTGCCAGTCTTCTAATTAGTGGTTGGAGTGCTACCGACGTAGTGTAAATCTGGGCCATACACTGTCCTACTACCATTCGTCTCAATGTTTGGCCACTTTGGTGCTCGCCAGTTACAGGCACGTAGTAAGCAGACCAAAATGGGATTTCACAGACACATGACGCACTGAGACGCCACGATTTCGCCTCAGATTGTGTAAATAAACCTCACTCGTTAGAAAAGTAGCAGTGTAAGAACCTTAGAGACATGCGGTATTCGTTTGGCTAGGTAGAGTTTTGAATTGGATAAGTGAACAGCCACTCCTAGTTTGACAGTTCAAAACTTCCCCACGTATATCACAGTTATATGCGGGATGAATAAAGCTGGTACCTTTACGCAGTCCTGTTCCTCTCCTGTAACATTGTTGAAATCTGCGGAATGTTAGTGTGGAAAGGTTTGGCAAAGTTGGCAGGTTTATTTGGACGACCCATCTTCCGAAGTACAATCCACAAAGCTGTCTGTTCACACCGTCTGAAGCAGACGAAGATGACATGTAGCTGTTGGTTACAGTCACTGCATTTCCCATTTTATGTCACCGAGACAATTAGATCAATGGTGTTCCCTCCGCTTGGAAATCCATACTATTCTTCTAGAACGACTTCATCCAAGATGTCCGCGTTCAGACTATTCGCCAGAATATGAGCTAGGATTTTGCCAGCAATCCGCTGTCAGATTCCTATACCTTTGAATAAGGGCAGCATGGTGACATCTCTGTAGTCCTGTGGAACATCTGGTGAACAGACTTTATGGAGAAATTGATATTCTAGCCTTTGTCCGCCAACTTTGTACACTTCGGCCGTTGACTCATCATTTTCAAAGGTCTTCTCATTTCGCATTTGCGAAGTCGCTCTTTCTGGCTTTTCTAACGCTATAGGATCGTCCAAATGCTTCTCTGCGCTTTAAGGTATTTGATTCATTTGATTCTATTTAACTTCCCACGGTCAGTTTGACAGTGTGTAAAACTCATTCTCCTCTAGGCCACCGATATATTTTGGGTTTTTTTGGGCATTTTACCAGTCAAGATGTCTTGAAGAAACTGCTTCAATGCCCCAAAGAACTCATTGTGAAAACTGGATTTGTCCCCAGTGCTTCACCCACTGTTCACTCTTCAACTGTACCTTGCACTCCGTGAGATAGTTTCTTGTGGTTAGAATTCCTTGACGAGTTACTCGGTGCTCTGATCAAGGCTGCATTTTTCTATTCGACTATGGACAAACTCACAGCGTCGTTTTCGTGTAACCAACTCTTTGGCACTGGTTTCTACATCCTGGTTAGCTCCAGTACAGTTTCACACATGTTTTCACCACAGTCTGTTGTTCGTCCACTGACTTTTGTGGTTCTGACAGTTTGTTGGGAAGCACGAAGTTTCGTCACACCCACCGAGTCTTTTCCAACATCCAGTTTCGTTGACTGTACTGAGTCTCGGCCAACTCGAACACTTCAATTTCCCATTGAAAAAGATGATCGCTAATGAGTAGTGACTGAACGACGCTGGGAATCTGAGTGCATTTTTTCTTTTCAGAGGGGGGAATTGCGGGTTAATAGACGCTCGCGAAACTAGCGAGACGTCCTCTTGCTGGTTATAATTGAACTGTTATCCGTTTTGGATCGACGCGGTTCGGTTCAGTGACCTTTATTGGAAGCCAGATTATGGATACTGAAAAGTTGACTCCGTGTACCTGTTGACTGTCGTTTGAGACTCTCGTGCAGAAGTACCTATATCCGATCCCATATTTACCCCGCTGAACGTCGCAAATTCGATAGCATAGCGTTGGAGTATCCGAACTGTTTGGTGTGCAGAGAATTTGCCATATAGGCAGCTGTCTCCAGTCGCTCCCTTCAATATACTATCCACCATGCCTCTATTTCGTGAAACAGGCACAGAAGAACCATGCGAACTACTTCACAGACGCCTTATTTCATTTTATTACGGCCTGCTGCTACTTTGGAATTGGTCGGCTTCATTGAGTTTTACGTGAGCTTGATGCAGGTGGTGACCCTAACGTCACTTGGCATTTACTCGACTGTGTCTCTCGCCAAACGAGTCTGACGTGCAGGGCAGCAGAGCGATCGTAGATACCGCTTGATTATCATCGTTAAATTTCTAAGGCAATGTACGCAACGAATAAAACTTATCAGGGTAAGGTACTATGCATGCTCAAACACTATCTGACAAAGAAGGCGTTTTCCCATTCCAACTCCATATTGACAAAGGGTTCGAGGAGTATAGGCCATGACAGGTGCACGAACTGACAGTGTCTTCCTGGCTGGTGTCCATGTGATTCTTGAATGTGGGTTGGAAACAAGAACTGGTGGCAATCAACCGAACTCTGTAATGTTCATGCTGTCACTTCCTAATCGTAGAGCCTAGCTAAAGTTTCTCACCAAAAGACTGGGCCTTCCCTTGGTATGACGGCTTGTGTACATCGGCGACCCATTGAGCCATCCCGGGGGTGTCCGTGCGACCCTCACAGAGTCTTCCATACCAGGTTGGTTAATGGTTAGAGGTCTGAACAACACAGTCCCCTGGTCCTCCAGGTTGGGGATTGGAACATGTGTGTTCTGTAAAAACTGAGATGCACTTACATTTCCCGCTAAAAACCGCTGCATTGCAGTTAGGCTTTTGAGCCAAAGGCTTTGGTTGAGGACCCTAATCGTCCTCCTGTCTAGGTGTGGGCACCCTGGCAGTATCTCAGCCCACGTACAATCATGAACTGCACACGCAAGTAAACTTATGCCACATCGGCCGTCGCGTGGTGCCATCAGCCGGGTCGCCTTACTTGCTACATACAGCGCAGCGGATAAGCGAAAACATGCTACTGCTGACTCTTCCGCTCTTTCTCTTTCACATACTTTTCCTTCCCCCTCTCCCCAACCCATTAATAACACTCCTCTTGTAGGCCCAGCACTTAGGACTGATGATCCCATTTGTTCTGTATAGGTTTTGCAAGCAACATCTGCGCGTCATCCGGCGCCGTCGTCCTCAGGCAGCTCGAAATCAATCTTCAAGCCTCGACGCCCAGTCTATCTGGCCGCCTTCAATGTCCTCACTCTGAAGCAAGCAGGACAACAAGCTGCACTTGCTCTCGCACTGGACTCGCTTGGCATTGATATGTGCTGTGTCTCAGAAACAAGAATTCAGGATGTAGGCAGAGTGGTTGAGTTAGCTGCCCCATCACTCTCCACCCGCTTCCGGCTGCGCACCTCTGGCGATTCACAGGCTGCTG
>SJOL01007890.1:160149-185494 GCA_004794785.1 Opisthorchis felineus | reverse complement strand
TTCCTTCCCCCTCTCCCCAACCCATTAATAACACTCCTCTTGTAGGCCCAGCACTTAGGACTGATGATCCCATTTGTTCTGTATAGGTTTTGCAAGCAACATCTGCGCGTCATCCGGCGCCGTCGTCCTCAGGCAGCTCGAAATCAATCTTCAAGCCTCGACGCCCAGTCTATCTGGCCGCCTTCAATGTCCTCACTCTGAAGCAAGCAGGACAACAAGCTGCACTTGCTCTCGCACTGGACTCGCTTGGCATTGATATGTGCTGTGTCTCAGAAACAAGAATTCAGGATGTAGGCAGAGTGGTTGAGTTAGCTGCCCCATCACTCTCCACCCGCTTCCGGCTGCGCACCTCTGGCGATTCACAGGCTGCTGGATGTGCATGGTTTGGTATCGTCATAAGTCACAGGGCAGAAGAATCCTTGCTTGACTGCATACCCGCTACTAGTCGACTCTTTGCGGTTCATCTGGCATCGTCTGTGAAGGAGCCTCACAGGGGAGAAGTTGATCGATGTCTATTTGTCGTGTCTGCTTACGCCCCAACTTACTGTAGCTCTGACACAATCAAAGACAAGTTTTATGACGCCCGAAAAGCCCTCTTGCGGCGAGCTAAAAGCTGAGATATCGTTGTGGCTGCCGAAGATCTGAATGCACAAGTAGGAAGGCTTAGCGCATCAGAGACTCAACTAAGTGGTCGACGTGGACTGGACTCGGTACGTACGGACAATGGTGAACGATTGCTTCAGCTGTGTGCTGTCCGCTGATTGTTTTTATCCAGAACTGCTTCCGTCTGGCCACATGGTGTCTTTCAACGGCGTGCTGGCAACGAACTCAGATCGATCACATTGCCATCAGTCACAGATGGCGCGGATCAATAACTGACTGCCGCCCGGTTTGGAACAAATTTGTGGATTCTGATCACGCGCTCGTCTGGAGCGGCTTCTCCCTCCGTTTTCCAGCCGAGCAAGGTGCGGAGAAATAGCTTGGCAACTGAGAGACTGGCAGATCCGGATGTTAGACGAATTTATCAGAATCTTCTTCTGGATTCTCTTCCAACTGCCTCACCATCATATGTGAATTCATACTGGGACAAGATAACCACATCCTAGCACAGTGCTTGGAGTTTTCCCCTGGCACGTCACTACCAGGCCCACTCAAACACTGGATATCAGACTGAACATTGGCACTGCTTAAAGCTCGGAGAAATATCCCACCAGTCCTGAACATAATTTGACGCGACGGATTACCAGACATCAAGTGAAAGCGAGTGTGTGGTCCGACCGTGAAGTCTGGTGAACTCGGAAAGCCAAATAAATAGAAGATGCCCAGAAAGCCGGAAATTCCCGAAGATTAGTTAAGTTTGTCCGTGCGCCGGGTCTCCAGAAACCTCCTGGGTGCGAAACCATCGAGGATCAGAATGGAGCGACCACCTTGAATAAAGAATAATGCCTCTACCGGTGGGCCGAATACTTCGAACAAGTTATTGTAGCCACCAGCTGCTGCTCATCCGGAACCCACAGTTGATGTAGAACCCTGGACAGTGAATGTGGAGCCCCCTTCGGTCTCGGAGGTTTACGACTGCAAATGTTCGCTCAAAGCCACCGAGCTTCTGGTCCGGATAACCGCATTGTTCAGAGATGGGGGTGAAATCCTCAGTCAGCGCTTGTCTGATCTGGTTGCCTGCATTTGGGAAATGGAGACTGTCCCAGACAACTGGGGAGAATCGGAGATAGTGCCCGTTTTCAAAAAAAGAGACTCGTGGTGATTGTAGTAACCACACTGGGGTTAGCTTTACCCCGGTGGAAACAAAACTGTTGCCGTCACTTGTGCTCCTACGCCTTATGGTGGCTGGTTAAAAACTGACTCGAGGGCAGCGGGCGGAGTTCAGGCCTGGTAGGGGTTGCGTTGACAAAATCTTCACACTCCGTCAGGTGCCAGAACAACGCAATACGTACAAACGACCCACAATTTTAGTATTCATGGATTTAAAAGCGCATTCGGTTCAGTAAAATCGGTTTGTTATCCTTAACATGGTTGCCCATCAATGTATGCCCCAGAAGGTTGTGAACGTAATAAGTTCTTCGTATTCTCAGACTTTCGGGAGTGAGTTATACGGAGAGCTCTCCAAAGGCTTCTGTACGCAAAGCGGTATCCGACAGGGTTGCGTACTCTCTCCATTCCTATTTAGTTTCGTGATCGATGAAATAATGAAACGAACGCTGGAGGGTCTTCAAAGCCCCGGTGTACGAATAGCCTCTGACTAAAATCTTGTTGATCTGGAGTACGCAGACAACATTGTTCTCGTCTTCAAAGAGGAGGAGAAGGAGCAAATGTTTTTGGATGAACTGACCAAAGTCATTCCGTCCTTTGGTATGCACCTTGCACCCACAAAGTTTAAGATCATGCTCGTGGACATGCAGTCACTGAACACGCCATTTACAATCCATGTAGAGTCACTCGAAGTTGTGTAGCGCTTTACGTATCTTGAAAGCTGTATTAGTTCTGAGTTTAGTGTGATAGATGAGGTCAATGCACGAATCTGCAAGGCTCGGGTCGCGTTTGCTAATTTCAGACACCTATGGCGTCAAAGTGATGCATCCCTGAATCTCAAGGGACGTGTGTGTTAGGATACAGTGCGGGCTGTTTTTTGTATGGCTGTGAGACTTAGCCTGTTCAAGCAACAGAACTGAGACGTCTTCAGGTGTTCGATTGCTGTTGTCTCAGGACAATAGCTCGTGTGGGTTGGTGTCAGCGAATCCGTAGTGAGGTGATTAGTAAGCGAGTTTTCGGTTATGCAACGGGGCTTCCATTGAAGACGGTGTCCAGCACCAGAAGCTGCGTTGGTAAGGCCATGTATTGCGCGTGCCGAACCACCGTTTGCCAAAGATAGTACTGTTTTCCGTGTTCATTTCAGAGTGGCGGAAGCAGAGAGGTGGCCAACCCTTGACCTGGCAGAGGGGTACGAACGAGATTACGAAACGTTTGGGCGCTGTCGGTGCTACTCACCTTCCAGGATGGGGACCGCGAGATCCTCACTGAGCCTGGTTGGAGACGCTGCAAGATATGACTGACAACCGATTTCAGTGGTGCTCTTGTTGTCAGTTTCTATCCAGATTGCCTGAATGAGTGTCTGGAGGTGTGGGAACCTCAAAATTATTGTAGTAGGCTAGAACTAAGTCCCTTCCCTGTCCACCTTTATCCTTTCCTTCACAATAAGGCTTTCAAATAGATCATGGTTGCACGGCAGCGAAGCACCAGTTTTGAGCACTGACTTCATGCTGTCGATGATGATGATGATGATGATGATGATGATGATGATGATGATGATGATGATGATGATGATGATGGAAAACGAAACGCTAAAGGAACTATCCGAAAGGTTCCAGTTTCCAGGCGACACATAGACCGCTTATTTATGGAGCGCTGAAAAAGTAGCTGCATCTCAAATCTTTTGGTGATATGACGCTTCAACAGACTAGAAATTTTAAAGGAACTTGTTGAACTGCTCAACTCGGCTCCTAAATGCTTTTGACCGCAGAATAATGAATTCAGCAGATGACTGGAAAAATAACTCCTACACAGGTAGGCATATTAGTTACATAAAATTTCACAAAGTATCCCCCGCCGTGCAACCCACTTTCGCAATGAACACCACTCTGAGCTTACCTAACCGAAAGTAGTTTGATTACTCATCAGTGTAGTTTACCGCAATTTGAATGCGGTAAACGGTCGGGCGAATAGTTGAAAAAATTGCAAAGTCTGACCTTGACCAACTATTTGAATTAGGGGCAATTTATGATGGACATACTTGGTAAGCAATCTAGTGGCAGTGGACTTGAAGAACGGTATCTGCGAACGGCTGAGTTACCACTGGGCTGGGGTAAGTCTGTCATACCACATAGCGTGCAACTTTGGATCGTTTCCTCGGGTCCATTAAAACATGCCCTTCATAAGCTGAAGTCAGTCAATCAAACTCGTTACGTTGTATTTTCCTATTGCCTTGCCTGGCTGCACTTTCTGCGACATGCGTGTACAGTTCGCCCTATGGTGCAAGTGAGTGCAAGGACCAGCTGTCCAAGACACCTAAGACAAATGCATTTTTATCTCACGCGATAGTCGGCGAAAAATGGGTTGTCGGGTGTTGCTAAAGTGCAAACGACTGAAAGCGACTGGTGTAACAATATGTCCACGCAGAATTTTGAAGTAGATGTATAGGTCGCACTTTTTAGGTCACCGCAATGGACATTGCTCTTGCTAATGGACTTAGTGTGTGGTCAGAGGTCAGCGTCAGGATTACAACACTGATACTTTTGGATGCAATCAATTTTGGAATGAAGCATATCCAGAATAGACCACGACATTTCCACTTATTTGTTTTATCAACACTGACAGAATGTCCAATGCAATCAGGTTTGGCATTAACATGCAAAGAATTTTCCCTCCACTACCGTTAGTTGCAATCGAATTTGGCGGCATAATTTACTGATAGGCTCTGGGAAAACTGTCGTATAAGCGGCGACCACAGATGAAACATTGCTGACAGCTGTACCACAATGTATTAAACCACTGATATCAAGAGTGACCCTAGGTTCGGAATTACTAACCAGCTCTCGGTTGTTGTATCGCGTTATCACAATCCTGCGGCATTCTTGGGAATTTCATGGTAAGACCCGCAAGGCTTTCAAGTATAGCATCCATCGGTGACGGAATTTTCATCCACTGTACTGCTCGGATGAGTGAGTCCGACTGCGATGGCCGGGTGAACTGCAGACCCTCACTTGATATGGGTGCAGGAGTGAGTTGCGCGATCCTGATAACTAGTAGGCAGATTACGGCCTGATCGCACCTAGTTTCCGTGAAATGTGTTTTCAGATCCTATGGATCCGCAGGATTGCAGATTCCATCAACCGAGCAAACGAGGAAACGCAGATTGCGTATTTTTCATCAGTCATTACATTTGAGACCTCTACACTAAATAAAGGAAGCTGGTTTTTAATCTTATTTTTTTAACGAGAGCATCAGTGTGGGGTAGAATTTGCTAGCACACTGAAGCAACTCAACACTAGTTACTCAGTGAGACACTGGTCTGCTGAACTTGACCGATGTGGAGAACTAGATATTTTGTACGAGAATGTTGATGATCATCGTCCAAATTATATATTCAGTGGTAATAAAGACACAAGTGAATTCCAATACTTACTTGTTGAAGCTTGCTGACCCGGAATATGCAGACGACCTTGTTCTCATTTTTGTAGAAGGGCAGGAAGTACAAGAATTACAAGAAAGCTGACCGAGGTCACCGGTATGTGCTTCGCACCCGCAGAGTGCCAATTAGTGCTGCAGGACGTGCAGTCTTCGAAAATGCCACTGATAATTCAAGGATTGACACTGGAAGTTGGAACGCTATACATATCTGGGAAGTTGCATTAGCTTTGACGATAGTGTGACAGACGAAGTAATCGCGCGAATCTCGAAGGCTAGAATTGCGTTTGCTAATTTGCACCACTTGTGGCGTCAAAAAGGCATCTTACTGGGTCTCAAAGGACGTGTGTATCAGACTAAAGTACGAGCTGTACTGTTATACGGCTGTGAGACCTGGCCAGTTCAGGCGGAGGATTTGCAACATCTTTAGGTCTTTGATGACCAATGTCTCAAAGCTATAGCTGAAATTGGCTCGAACCAGCAAATTTGGAATGAGTAGATTAGGATACGGGTTTTGATGAGGCATAGGGTACTTCCATCGTAGCATGCATCCAGCATTGCAAGCTAAGTGGCTGGACCATGTGTTTCCCATGCCTAGTCACCGCTTGCCTAGAATAGTGCTGCTTTCCGTGACTAATTCGGAGTGGCAGAAACCTAGAGGTGGACAGAATATTATATGGTAAAAGAAAATGCTCGTGTTCACCTTCCAGGATGGGGTCCATGTGGCCCTCCTTGTGCTTGGCTGTAGAAACTAAACGATATGGCGGCTAACCAATGTCAGTGGCGTCCATGATGTCACTTTCTATCCAGATGGCTTGGTCGAGAATTTAAACCAGTAAACTACCTACGCTTTTTCCTATGACAAAATTGTGAAAGCTATCCTTACTGAGACTCGTCAGCAGTTCGCATTTCATGGATCTCCAGGAGGATTCGAACCCGCGATAGGGGCTGGAAACTGAGCTTTTCGACCACTATTACTCCATCAGCGCTTTTCATACTCAGTTCAAAACTGGAATAGTTCTTGCTCTGGACAGAAAATGTTTGTTCTCATTTTGAAATAGATGTTGCTGTTTTGGAAACCGGTCACAGGCCTTTCCTGAATACAGCTAGGAAACGCAGTTAAATACTTGAAATGGAACAACTCATGGTATTTAAATTCAAATTTACCGTGTTCCTTTTATGAATCCTCTCACTGCCTATCTCAATTTAAGATCGGAAGCACAAATCAGGAGACCCGATTTTCTCGATTTTTTCCATTTCAAACCGAACTTAACCAGAAAAACTGGACGATGTATGGATAAATTTGTTGAAAAGGATGTGGTAGCTGGGATCGCTTGACCACCCAAACGCACTTTTTGGCAGAAAATACTGGTAATGGGCAAACCAATTCACGTTTTTAAAGGCTTCTGATGGTGGACATTTTTGTGGTTGCCACTTCGCAAACTTCCAAGTTAGTAAAAACATCAATGCCAGGTTGTCCCCATCGCTTACAATCTACCGTCATCAACGTGGTCAGCAAGTTCATACCCCAGATCAAGTGAGACTCACGGTTGCTTTATGACGATCCCGTAAAAAGCAGAACGATTTTAATAGAAAAGAACAACAGGGTGCATCGTTGCCAGAACAACTGAAGCTGCTTATGCCGAACCTAACCGGGAAGGCACTGACACTCGCGCACTGGGTCCGTCTAGTGGTACAGACAACAGGAAAGTAATAGGGTTCGGAAACCTGATTTTACGGCTAGGCAAACAAACTATCAATATGGCGAGATCAAATTTCGAAGAAAAACAAGACGACCAAATAGCCGATCGAGCTTCATTCAAGGTCTGAGTGTGTCACTTTAGCTAGTACGGTTGTTTGTCCGTCAGGTACCCCTCCCATATTGGTCGGTTTCTTTGTTTTCCGCATAGGATAGGTGACAGAAAGATGGGGAGGGAGCTGTTGCAACTTTTGTTGGACGTTTTGATTGTTGTGTTTTGAGTCTTTGTACTCATTCAGGCCTCATAACTATGCGTCGTATACAACAGCAGTTCGAGTTTTTTGTGGGAAGACAGATATGAAGGATGCCTTTACGCACAAAGTTCAGGTGGTTATTTTGGCAATGCTTTTGCGCTCTATTGGTGTGAAATTTTGCTTACAAGCGCAAGTGGAGCGATACGTGTCCACGCAGTCAGAACGCACTTCCTGACCACACGCAATTTCCATCAATACCTGGATAAGGTATTGTGATAAGTGGATAGAAAAACCAAAAAAACAGTCCGTAAGGATGAATATCACGCCATTCAACTATCAGTTCGGTTGAAAAGATAACCACTATTAGAATAGTTAGTGTCTTCTAATCTGAGAGCTCCATTGCCTCTCCACTGAAAGCCCCGTTTGAGAACTTTTATTCCAGTGTTAACTAATTCACCTGATTTCACTGATTTCGCTTAATGTTTCAAGAATCGTAATTTGAAGGCACATAATGTCAGGTCACCAGCCACAGGCTCAGATAAACAACTAGAAATTGTTTCATATATCATAAGGATGTGTACATGCACCTCAAACGAAATCCCCAGCTATAAGTCCGGCTGCCTGTACGATAATCAGTTGTGTCTTCACAGCAATTTGTCACGTTCCGATGTTGTTGCGTATTTGCATAAGCTTCATGACGTCAACAATGTTGTTTTTATTGTTACATTATGACTTTGTCCCGTTTTGCTCAAGTAATCGATTTTTCTGGTACTATCCAACCTCCCAGAGTGTATCTACATCGGTGAATAAGTAATAACGAAAATGCTATGGATTTGACTGAAACACTAGGGGGAGTCGTAGATCACCTTCAACACTGCACATTGTATTCAGTTCTGATCCACTCCGTACTGTGAACGTCCCAACAGAAAAAAGATGTGTACCTGTGCACTAGTGGAAAAATCTATACATGTGTGCTTGTTGCTCTTTGGGTTGAGCACGCAATGGCAAGAATTGATGTGGCACAAAATAACTTCTTGAGGTATTTTCGAAGCCATGAATATTGATATTGAGTGACTTCAGATTAAATGAATATATTGCTGCTCTTGCTAACACACGTAAGTAGTGAAACGTGTCAAATGAGGTGCAACAAGAAGAATTAACGCATGTGGTCTTGGAAAACCTACAGTCCCATTCATGAAACCAAAACTGATAGAGTAATTGGTAAATTATGCTCAGAAGGAAATGATCTCTAGGCTAATAATCACCTCTTATTTTTAACACTTTTGGCGGCTACTTGGCTCGAACCTGCGTGCAATCGCCAAAAGAGTCGGTTTTTCACCATATGTTTAATCATTTCAACGAATATTCGCAAATGAATATAGACCAAAATTTCTGACAGCTTCTTGATTTCTGAAATGATGGAATTTGATACGATAGCGCAGAAAAAGTTGGGAAAACTGATGTAGCTTTCCCACTTCTTTGCGCACTTGAAAAAGTAAGATATTTTTCTGCCTACTGTAGACTACCCTTTTAACATATTAATTGTTCAGCTTATGAAGATGGTGTCTACAACATTTGCATACGCGATTAAAACATATGAAGCATTTGTCAACATAAAAGTTTTTGTAGCCCCAGAAGATCACTTTCGAGCCTCAATCCATCACCGTCACTGTCCGAGTATGGAGAACGATTCATATACACTTAGTATTACTGTAAGCTTTTAACACAGGTCCACAGACTACCGCAGTTCACCTAATCACTTCATGCACTTGCTGACTACCAGGCGATCAGTTGTCGTATGGTTTGAACTTTGTCTCTAGTTATAACAGATGTATCTTTGCGGTCGACAGAATAGCCTTTAGGACAAATTTCATCAAAAACTCCATAATAACGCTACGCAGTGTCTCTATCCAAGAATTGCTTAGGTGTAATATGAACAGCATAAACAAAGAGCACTCCCTTAGGCAGTGGTCGGTGAATTACTTCCATGCATCAACCACAAATACAGTATATTGGGTTACACTGCAAAGTGGATTCCAAACGCATTCGCTAATGATGATCACCCAGGACGGCACTATCTCCTATAAGTTACAGTGCAGTACCAGCCAGTTTCACGTGGACTCCTTATCAGGATTGCCAGAATTCCTATGATGCGATAATATACCGGCCTTGTTCGGACGTCACATGACTGATTTGGATGAATTTTTTAGTTCGAATACCCAGTTGCCTGCTACTACGTAGAGGTTTGCAGTCCAATGATTTTAGCGCTTCAATTACAGAGTTATTTAGGCCAAGGTTGGTAACACGACAAAGTTTTCAATGAGATACTTTAATAGCCTCCAAGACAACAAACCAATGCATTTGTGTTAAAGTCAGTTCATACTGTACCGTTGTGCATTTCCTATCACAGGTACTGACAATGTTGGCTGTTTGACCACTCGGGTGCAAAAAATGTTCGATAGGCGAACGATATATTCAGTTGATTTTGATAAAGTCTGAGGGAATGAGAAAGGACAATTCATGATCGAGCAGGTTGATATCCTATCGATAAGAGGAGTTCAAACGTAGAAAAAACAGCATGAAACCACATCAAACAGACTCGCGTAGGAAAGTATGTTACTTAAGTAGAACAAAGTGTCTACAGGAAAGACCATCTGTGGAGGAGACATTTTGGTGTCTCCTAAAATTGTTTCCTGGATAACATCACACGCACCGAGATAGGCTTATGAATCATTGTCATCACTTTTCCGGCAGAAGAGAACCAATGTAAATAAATTGGATGGTATGCGTGGGGAAAACGTGAAACATATTCATATGGGTCAAGCACTCCCCCAGTCATAGTAAGAGATATCGTTTCCTAATCATGCATTTGAGTACGCTTTATTCGTTTGTACGATTACCTCCAGGTCATTGGAATTTCGCAACTTTATTGGCACAGACTTCAGTTACATGAGCTCTGGATCTAACTGGGAAATATCTATCGGTGAATCATTTGAAGATACATAATAGATAAACCCCAACGGCTTATCAAGCCTAAATTTTGGGAGACAGATATGTTCGTACTGTTTTACTCTGAAAGAAGTTAATGTTGAAATAAACGACCCTACCCTAACAAGAAGCATCTGAACTAAGGACTCTGACATTTTCGTGGAACACGCTAAACGATCCCAAGTAGGTTCCTCATAGTGTTTGAGCAGCATTCTTATTCGAATGCCAACAGATGATAACAACTTTGAACAAGAACTCTTGACAGGCAAAAACCTCCTACAAGGGTTCTGTTCTTGTTTTAGCGATGGTGTATGCTGACAGCTACCACATTCATTGTTTATACAGAAAAAATAACTTTTAAACGGTAGATGTTTTTCGGTTGAATCCTTGTTGAGCAAGTAAACACGATCCAACTGTTGATCCACTTAGACGTCTGCATCAAGACGAGCCATTTTCATCTCATTTTATTCCTCAGTAAGTTGGTTCTTAACAACGGAACGCAGGATAGTACTGAGCAGTTAGGTCTCAGGTGTTTAAATTGTAGTTGTCACCTAATAAGCCCTATCTCTGAAGGACTTGTGTCGTCTCTTCACGAACGCTACTCTCACCCAGAATGCGCCATCCTGACTCGTCCACCGGTTGATGGGTGGAGCCAGGTAACACTAACATCTGGAAACGCTTATAATGGAGTCAGACTTCTTAGGAAGAGTGGATTACTAGATGAAAAAAGTGATGCCATCCAGACAATTGTTATAAACAAACCTCTTGGTGCTACCTAAGTAATTAATAATGTCTGTCACTCTGACCTTGGTGACAGACCTACAGAGAATGAATAAAATGTGATATACGTGAACCATATTCGTGCAAATAACGACCAACGTTCGGATGTGGTTCAAATGCTCAATGTTCCCGAGCTGCGAGGATTTCAATGAAATTTACTGGCAGACCCTGATCGTATGATAGTTTTCCTTATTGAAATGAATAAAAAAGCTATTGGTTGTTGATCAGGTGGCTGTTGATCTGTTCGCCGAGCTTGGCAGTTGGCTTGCAAACGTTTCGTCACCATACGAGGAGACATCATCAGTGCGCAGTTGGGTGCGCACTCATCCGAGCTACCAATATTTCAACACATTACCGAATAAAAAAGCTGCATTACTTTGTGTGGTATCCCCACTATTCTCCGCGATCAAAAAAGAGAGGTCCTTGTTGAGGGTGTTTCGCTTGCTAGATGAGCGTACTACAAAATCCCATCAGTTTTCAATGACAACAACAACAATGAGTTTTGAATACAACCAGGAAACTGATTTTGGGCCACCAAACATTTCTATGTTGTAACAACGTTGCAGCCGTCCGTCGTTGAAAGCGCGTTTGTTCTACTGCACTCGTACTTTCAGAGCATTATAATGCAAAACACGTACTGTTGCACTCTAGGCCGTCTTTGAGATAACTTTTAGAGACCCACATGACATCCAAGTTTTAAAACCTGTTTGAGCCAATTTTATTGCCGCAGATACGAATAGGTAAGTTGATTCAATTTTTATGGAGGGCTTTCTTTCCCTGAGGTAGAGCTCTTGCAGACATACTGGGACTTAAGAACATAGGACTATTATATTTTCCAAAATACGAAACCTCAGACGCTTGGCAAGACAAATAAATTATATTAGGAATCCCACTAGAGAGGTCACTATGAGTGACTGCCGGCGGCTTGCTTCCGAAACTAAAATTTCATCAGAAGAAGTCTATTTCTGCTCTACGGTAATAATTTTTTACTTACCAAAATCATGCAGTATACTTGCGACTGTTAAATTCCTGTTAAAATCATTCAGTTTTTCTGCGCAGCCGTTCCCCATTAATCCTTTTTTACTTTACGTCCATTGTTCAAAGACCACCATCCACCGCAAAATGATGATCATCTCTCCGTTGGTTTGGCGTAGTTTGGCGTCGTCATCGTTAGAATAGTTTGCCTACTTGCTAAGTGAGACTGAGCTAAGCATTACCTGAAACCTACCGATTCTAATTGGACATGAACAAGTGAGATTCCAGGGTTTTTAATTTGCATGTGCTAGTTTTGCACTTAGAGCAAAGCGTGTTGAACGAATCTAAGTAAAAACATCATGCTCATGAAAACTAACACAAGATGTTCTGAATAGTTCACCTGCATCACATGCCTGGCACGTTGTCTATCTGCGGACGAACATGATACTCTAGTCTGCAACGATATGTGACCTTCAGTTATCGAATGATATCACGCCAAGTGGATGAAAAACAGACACCAACCCACCGGATCTTGACTTGTTTGCTGTCACACATACTACACCATTTTTGTAGCCCCAAACGCTCCTTACCCGATGAGAAAAAATAGAATTCTATGTTTTTTGCAAAACACCAACTCACTGACACGACAAACACTGTGCGACTCTATAAAGGTATGAAGATTTAGAGGTCGCCAGTCCCCGTCATATGGGTCACTTCAAGGTAACGGTTCACTCACCTAGAATAGCCTAGATAATAGCCACTGAACGCATTGGGTTATCACGAAGACGTATTCCTAAAATGGTGACGAAAATCTGGTGATTAGTGGGAACTCCAGGAGCACCCGTTTACAGTGCGCCACTTCATCCCATCCGTTATCTTGATTAGCTTGAACCGGCATGTCAACTGCGAAATGTTCCAACGACTAGTGTGTTTTGCATTTTCAAGGTTGCCTTATCGGTTGTTCCAAGTTAATTATTGTCAAAGAAGGTTCATTAATGTGGCTTATTAGTGTGTCTTCTATGTTTATGACATACATGAACTCCTTAGAGTGTTAGCCAACTAAGAGACCCTACTTCGGTGATACATGACATTTTCACTATGGTGTCTCCTCTGGAGCATTAAACCAGCCATTTGGGGAAGTGCAAGGTGCCCTCTTTCACTCTGGAAGGTTTGTTTCCTCGATGACTTTGATGAGTTTAACATGTGTACTTTAAAAAACCACTCCTCAAAAAAGATGTTTCCTCAAGGAGGGTTTCCTTATTGGGAGAATACTGTGGTTCGTTACACTGCACAACAATACTGAATGGTTCACATAGCTGAACACCTGAGTGAGAACACAGCTGTTCTCATTATTGTCACAAGAAATTTACAACCTTCCTGTTGTTGCATTTTTTGCTTAATTTCCTCATAGGAAGAAGCTATTTCGAACATTCCTTTATATGAGGAAGCATCCATGTGTGACAGCTCATTAAGCAACCAATTTTCCGCAGAAAAATTGGCTGGCCTTATACTTAGTTCGTGATATGTGTAAGCGTATTCTTCACCTATTAGACCAAAAACGTTCGCAGACTTGTTAAATGAAACGTAAAACCTCAAGTGGATCCCATCAAGCTGCTCAAATATGAACGTGTCAATCTATTCAACTATGATGGGTCTGACGCATGCGCTGATGGAGTGGTGATAACACGTCCGTGTAATGTGTCAAGCAATCTGAGTTCAACTCTCCAAATACGGCCGAGGAGAGAGGGGTGATGATAAGCCCTCACAAAAGTGAAACTCGAATTCACTGCTTCCGCGCTTTGGCATAGACAAAACAGAATGATCAAGCTAATACAAGAAGAAATGAACTATTCAGATGAGCAGTCTGAATAAAACTAATCAGTAGCTCACATTGGAGCCTGAAAACTTTTCTGGGATTCCCATTGTTGCTTGGTAAATGCCTTCTGAAGACATCATCAAAAAAACATCGATGAGCTATTCAAAGATAGGAATAACTACGTCCAGATTTTTTTGA
The DNA here is from genome assembly GCA_004794785.1 of Opisthorchis felineus. Lineage (NCBI taxonomy): Eukaryota > Metazoa > Platyhelminthes > Trematoda > Opisthorchiida > Opisthorchiidae > Opisthorchis > Opisthorchis felineus. The sequence goes on along the minus strand of SJOL01007890.1, from coordinate 171,585 downwards.
ATAACTGCAGTTCACCCCATAGTTCGTCAAGCTGTATGACGTCTTTGTAAGCACAGTCAGATACCGATAACATCAGTACTGACTTCCCTGGTTTAATGGAGCCTTTCAGAACGCTTACGTCCATCTGTAATTCAGGCAGCTTTGACGCCAACCTTTCCCAGTATGTCTATTGCAAATAGTCCTATACAGCTGATGAGGCAAAGTAAATCAGACACTCATTAGAAGAGAACACAGCGGTAATGGCCGCACAGTTCTCCAAAATCAGCTCGACTTTTGAACAGTGCTGATCTCGATAAAAAACGCCCAGCCTAAGGAGCTCGGTGGTTCCATGTTCAAAGTGAAGTTAGCAACTAGGGCTGTTACATGAGATTCTGCGGCGCTGGCCACAAAGCTCATCAGCTGATATAGCACGGGACCGCGTGATGTAGCGCGCACTCACCTGATGAACCACGTGACCCACAAACAGACGCACACAACTCTAAATTCGCTGCGGAACTTTATAACAATCTCTGTTCACTAACCAAGCTAGGATTTTTCTGCCTGAACTTCATTGAGGCACAGTGCTCCTTTCTCATACGAAGAAGTCATGTGGACCACTCAGATTGTTTGATCCTTCGAGGTGGAATTTCTGAAAAACAATACGGACTCAAAACCGATGCTTGATTTATGGACACAAATGAATGTGTATGCAAAATTTCCTTTCTGAGAGGATCAACATTAGCAAGGTTTATATTGTTTTGCTTACCATTTGGACGTGACTTCCAGAAAATCAAATGACTGTAACCACCTGCGCCGAATCAAAATTTCCCTACCAAACGCTCTGTTAGTTTGCACCAATTAAGGAGTCTTGAAATTAGCTGAAAAGGTTTCCCCTTCAGCTTTTTTGTCCATCCGTAGAGATTCATGATCGCTATCAGTCGACAATACAATATAATTCAGTAAATTCACGTTTGGTTTGATACTCCAGATTCCATGTCGATGGTGGTAAACCTTGGAATCGCTCAGTAGGTACCTGCCAGGAACGAGCAATCCAAGGACTGAACATAATTGCTTGTTACTAGAAGTTATCTACTCCTATAGGGTCACCAAGAGATAGCTTGCTTCCTCAGCGTGAAATATGGCATATGTCCATACGCCAACTACACTCCTACTTCCAGTTGCCAGCTAGCCACTGAAAAAAGGGACTAACAGAGGCCAGGTTACTAACGGGGTACGTGGTTGTGAGTGTGAGGCATGAATGGTATAAATCTAACGTGAAACTGTAAATCAGACACTCTCCTACTACCAGATAACCATAATGTACGTTGCTTTTTTCATAAAGGAAACTATTCACAAGGTTGCTGAAAATTCTTCGACAGCCTACTAGCGGTTTCGTCCTTCTTCGGGCTCATCAGGTAGGCACAGTCCCCGAGTTTCCTTTAACGTTATGTTCTACTTGAACCCAAATTGGACTGATTTCGGCAAATACACTTATTTGCAAATCAATTTGGTTTCAGTGGTAGACTCAACTGAATCTCTCGTTTATGATATTTTTCAACTGAATATGCTACACAATACCGCCTGATGAGACCCTAGAAGGGTGAAACCGGTTGCGAACTATCGAAGAGTGTTCAGCAGCCTTGTGAGTAGTTCTCCTTATGAAACTATGCTGCGACTTCTCGAATATCGTACCAAATGAAACATGAGGTGGCCATCGTGCAGCACATTCAGTTGAAGAATATAATGAACGAGAGATTCAGTTGAGTCTCCCGTGAAAACCAATTTAGGTTTTCCTTATTTGGTTTTTTAACTTTACCTTGCACAATACTGTTATATTAGCTCGGTTGACTTACTTTGCGATTGCAAACGAAATACTTGCCTGAGATACTAGTCCTTCTCCTCCACAGAAGGGTATATTCATGAAAGGGATAGGTTATTAACCTGGCCAGTGAACAGTCTAGTCAGTTTGAATTCTTTAAGTACTTACAGTAATATACTGAAATAGATAAAGTTGAATATGTAGAAGTGAAACAAACTGACGCATATGCATGATGTACCTGCATGCTTGACATCGGAGCCTGTCCTCTGTACGGAAACAGTTATACGTCTAACGACTAGCTATAGTCAACTAATACGTAATGCAACTCCGCTATGCATTTGAAAATGCTTCTTTTTGACTGATGAAGAGTGTGGTGGCATAACCGGGTGATATAGGAAGTGTTAGGGTATTGGCTGTTTATTCGTGATGGTCTACCTAGGTGTCCAGACAAATGGCGCAGTGCATTGTCATTGTGGTATCTCCTTCTGGGGGATGATTTCAGCAATTCTGAAACCAGAAAATGGCTTTCGCCGTAGGACGTGAGGAAAATTTTTGAAGATATCCTTCGATTATGGTAACCAACGCAAGTGGACTCATTTCCGTCACCGACAGGTTTGCAACTACTCTACAATCTACCAAGGTATTTCCTTCTGTACATAATCCCATCAAAACGTGACGTGCTCCTCAGATATTATGCTCGTTGGTCTTTGAGATTCTAAGTTTGGCATTTCGGTTTACCTGGTGGTGTTTTGCACTTTCTTTGCACACTCGAACTCAATTACAGTAAAACCTCTTCGAGGAAACATCTAAGAAGGATGTTGACCTCTCAACGTTTCCTCTTAGGAATGGATACAATAATGAACCATCTTCCCTACCTTTTGGAATCACTTTGGCGAAATTCAGTTCCATGTGGATGTCTTCAGCAGCATCCATATAATTTTCCGGAAGACAGCTGAAATTATACTTGGTATGCTCTTTTTGACAGCCAGGCCAAGCACCATCGCAATGCTCTTGCGCAACCAGCTGAGCCCGAATTACCGACTTTTCGCTATTGCAGTAACACCAATGAAGGCTAAAAATGCAACAGTTTTCAAGTTTTTCATGAATCAGTTAAGTTAGGACTATTGACTATGGTGGGTGAGTTCAGTTTTCCGAATGCGACGTGCGATCGATCTCGGTTAACTCACAACTGCAGGTGAATAGTAGCCATAACTAAATCGACTCCCTCTTACGTCACAAGGTGGAATGTGGAAACAGCTTGAAACAGCTGTGATTCACCGTCAGGCAGCCAGCTCACCCCTACCAAACCGATAGTCACTGTGACTGAATTATCAAATTCAGGCACAGTAATCACGCAGAACAGATGAATGTAGTTTCATCCTCTTACTATGGCAGATGAAACAAGTGGCTGTGGAATGCTTCTTCAGGATATTAATACTGCCTTGCTCAGTCTAGGCACGTGCATAGCTGCAACAAACTCCGTACAAGTCTCAATGTGCTGTTGCCTCACTCATCTACGCGCACTACAGTACACTCTACGTGGTCACTCATCATAACGGCACTCACGCTCTGTACAAATAATGAGTAATGTCAACATTTCGGAAATTTAGAGACAGCAAGAAAAACATATAATCAAAAATCATGAATATGCGATTACTTCTTCGTCAGCCCACATTTCCTAATTTGATTCACGAAACCATCACTGTCACCCACGCCTATAGGTTTGAATTAGCTAGGGTGTAAAACTTCGGTGTTTCTGAAGCTGACAGAACGGTATCAAGTGAAACCGGAGAAGCCTAATTCTCATTATCGTTGCTTTCAGTATCCGCTTGGTTTTTTGTCCACCCTGAACAGCCCGATATTGTTAATAGCAATAAAGGTCCGATTCGAATGTAACGACAAAAAGTGACTGTCTCATCAATTTTGTCCTCCATACGGACTACTCAGCCGCCCTAGCAGAGCATTTTCAGTCGAACGCAACATAGTCATGAGATTCCAGTACTAAGATGCTTTCATCGGGCAGCTCCCGTCCATCTGCGAATCCTAATTTACGGAAGGCTGTAATACCACATTCCAGATTAAGGTAGTCCCAGGATCTTTGGACAAACCGAACTGCTTGGAGTAAGAGAATATTACCCATGAGTTTGGTGATCCTCCCGAATAGGAACTTCCAGGAGAAAATTTGTGTCATGGCACTCCTTGATTTTGTGGAGTACAAGGACTAGTGATAAAGCGGAGGGTACTCCAAACAAACCATGGAAAACCTCCCTAGGATTCTGTGTACTATCGCATCATACCGGAAAATGATTTCGCCCGCCTATCCAGGCTGAGTCTGGATAGCCAATCACGAAAAAGGGGTTAGTCATCCGGGCATTTTTAGAGTAGGCGGGATTGATAGAACAGACTCAGTGCCATTGAAAAAGCTTTGTTTTGTACATGTTCCCTCCACCACTGACGGGAGGTTTTCGCCAATCGTGCTGGCATAAAAAAGCAGCAGGATGCATTTTTTACATGCTTTACTCTCTGTTGCGCGCATTATGTTGGCGTCTAGAGTCCCCACTCTAGCAACAATGGTGTAGCGTTTAGAAGTTTTGGTAGCGATTTCTTCGTACCAAAACCTCGTAATGTCTGTGGGAGGTCGTTAGGACGTTTTGGCAAATCCTTTTTGGGTACCAGAGTTGGCTCTCCGCGGATCCATTATATTGAGAAAGTATTAATTTATTGCTTACCTGAAATAACTGAACAACGAACCCCCCTCCCCACCAGTACCGAAACCTGCTTATAGGGACTCTGAAAGACAGCCTCGTTGACCTCCTCATACTTTGTTCGGCTAAAACGTCTTGCAGCGAGTGGCCGGACACAGGAACCTGAGGCCTCAATCAGCGCTCTTCTGCTTTGGGAAGTTTTTTGGAGTAGTCCTTCAAGGCACATCCATATCTTCTGTTACTAAAGCCGTCTGGCCTTTGGCGCGTTCTTTTTTTCAAAAATACAGGTCCTGTTGCAATGAGTCTGGACCTGTGGCACAGTCATAGAGTTGTGTAAAGCGACAGAGCCGAGTTGTTTTCGACGCTGCAGGAGGACTTGTCCTTCCTCAGCCGTTACTCATCAGTGGGCACTACAACCAGCAGCTTGTGATCGTGGTGCGTTTATGTTGCAACTTAGTCAAGGTAACTACAGTTCACTAAAACGTAGACAGCCGAAATACGTAGAATCGGAAGCGGTCTTGCATGCTTAGCTGAGAGTCACATAGGTCATGAGCTATTTGAATGTCTCTTCCACGTTTAGTTGCCCTGACATCTGCTAAGCCGCGTAGGACAAACTCACGTGATCAGTGAAGTGATCACGTGTCACACAGACAAAAACGAATTTCCGAATCATTTGGTATGGGTTATTTTGTGCAAATCGTGCGTGTTTCGGTCAACGCAACACGCCCAATGGGTATTCTGCAGCTGAGCGAAATGCTCGAGTGTTGCAGAGGCATTCACCGTAAGTTTGCGGGCACCAACCAATTTACGGACCTTCGTTTCGAATTGTGGCACAAACACTGAGCCATTCACCCCTTCACCGGAAAACCCCATTCGTGGGTTCCGTGGGTTCACACGTTCATTCGCGTTCAGCGTACGAACGATTGCGAGCATCGGCATATGTTCCACTCCCTCGACCAGCGGGTATGACGAGGCCACTGAAGCAACCACTGTAGAAGGCTGTGGATGCAGATTGAGGGAGCCCGATGGACCAATGGGATGGAGCTCGAAAGCCCACATATCAAAATTGATTGTACATCCGGCTAATCAGGCCCGCACCATCTACAAGCAGGACGATGTCCAGCACTAAAGTAGTATTGGCTTATCCAGGAATTCCGTAGTGTGCCAAAAGTATGTAGGTCTCTCAGTTCCACACAGTTCAACTAAAACACGTTAGGGCTGCTTATCAGTTGTTGAAACTTGCTGTACTATTGTTGGGCACAGTAGTTCTCAATATTAGCACTGGTACTAGTAGACCATGGTCAACAGTAAGCCGAACATAACGAACTGAGTGTCCTGAGTACTGAGCAAATCGGCGAGTGATGGAAGAATCCGCTCCAGTGTAACTTGTGAAAAACATTGTTAGTGGTTAGAATGCTTTTATTTCGAAATAGCTGATTCCGTGTGGCAGGATAAGGCGAACACAGTTGTTGAATGAGTTTAGAATTCGCTATGAATCAGAGATTGTGTACAACAAATGCATTATATCCTGTTCGATGCATGGAAGCAGTACGTCGACAACGTCCTGCACATCAAGTTAAGGCCACCGAGGGTGCTTTTTCTAATTCTCTCCTTGAGGCAAGTCAAGTCAAGAAGACCTTCATGCTCCAGGAGGTGAATTTCAGGGACACACTATTGCAGAGAAGCAATAAAGGCATGGGAAAGTATGGAAAGGGAAGGCGGAACGGATGTATATAGCCTAATTTGTAGATTATCAAGCTAGAAGCAGTAGCTCAAGGCTCTCTGCTAAAAAGATACTGGTAACCAGGTGTCGGACAATGTATGTGCGTATGCATGTGTGTAGTGAACAACGGAATTAGAGAGTTATAGTTGTCGTACGGCCCATGTAAGATGAAATGGCTTTAGGTAGATACGGACGGAGAAGGTGTTTGATGAGGAATCATTCCGAACATTCCTGTGCTTGCTTACCCCAAAGTTGACAAGTATACCTCTTGATACGCCACCGCATCTAAAAACTTCCTTTAGGAATCGGACAGTGATATGAAAGTCATTGTAATGTAGTCCAGGGAATACAACAAGAAAACAGTAAATCCATTGTTGGAAGACATAGGAAACAATAAACTTCAAGAAGAGGCTATGGAGTATCATCAGTCTGAGACGTTGGTGAAGGTGAGGATGAACGGTAATTTCACAAGACGAGTGCAACTACTATCTGAGATGTTGTCACTCGATGAGCCAGTCAACACGTGACCAAGTGATACGATTTCCGTGATTGAAGGATGAGTTGTGCTTTACCTTCCTCCGTCTAACTGCAAGTTAATCACAATGCTCATCAGCCGCCGGTGGCCGAACGGTTAAGTGTTCAAACTACTAGTCGGAAGGTCAGGAGTTCGAAACTCCCTGGAGTTTCATGGGGTGTGCACTGTTGACGGTTCCCAATAAGCATGACGCAGCTGTATGGTGCTTCTTGACTTTTCAGCGTAGACTGGCTTCGCATGCAAGACAAAACCTCAGTTGAAAAGTGAGGAGACCATGTGTGATTACATGAGGTAGCTAGTCCTAATCAGTTCACTGTGGGGGGTCTTGGAATACACACCACATTAATAGTGGGGGAAGGAAGATCGCTGAGTAAGTCATTTTATCAGCTTCCGTGGACCGGAGAGAACCCTGTATCATGTCATTCCATGATATGAATTCTCCTTAGACAATCTGGTTATTACTTTGGATTCGCACTCTCTCTCTCCAGCCGTAAACAAAATCCGCGGAATGTTTGCACTGGATGGAAAAATCATGTATAAACATTCTACTGATATGCAGAGAAAAGAAAAACGGAGAAAATATAGCGTTTTAGAGAAAAGCTGTGTGTTTCGGGAGGGTTACTGTGCCACCCGAACTCGTAAACTGATTTCGGTTTGTGAAATAGTCCATAAGAAGCCGGATCAGAGCCACCTCACCACTAATCCACGGAGAAGTTGTAACCATTCAATCGACAGTGTGGAGTGCATTAGTGTAGTCCAGGAAAACCATCCGAACCACCTTATTTTTACAGTCAATTAAGATAGAAAGGGCTCCAAATCCATTTGGGTGAAGCCTCTTCCGGCGGGCATGGTGATCGACACTGAATACGGGGTAGCCACTGTTCTCCTTTGCCTTCATTCTGTATTTTTGGAGGAACAGTAGATTACGCCAGGTACGCTTTGAGACTTCAAAATATGCAACTATAATACGAGAATGCCTCAGAAATACCCTGACTTTCTACATAACAGGCTATACGTTTTCGACTGTCGACAGGCTCATCTACATCAGAATTGTTGTGTTCTAGTCTACGCTGTGAGTGAGCTAACCTACATAATAAGTGAGGCTACTACACATTTGCAGCAGTCACTTAGCTTGTATCGTTATTGATTGCTTCGCAGAAAAGATGTCAAGCTGTCGATCAGCAGCGAGGTTTTTACTATTTGTTGTGTGCAATTCAAAAAGTGTCTAAAAGTCATGGGATTTGACCATGGCTGCCTCCGCCAGGTGGTTCCTATCAAACTGACGCATCGGATGAACATTGCAAATACGCAAAATGGTGGTAGGCCAAATTGAAGATGAACGAAAGCTACACTTACAATTGCAGTGTTGTCTAGCTAGGTCATGCTCTCCAAATGTTGGGAAAACTATTGTTGCACCTAATGCTGGCTGAGAGGCCTCGGTCAGACTGGAAACGAACGAAAGGTTGTCAGCCGAGAAAGCTGTGTTGTGTTATGGACGCCTGCACTATATAACTTAGGAATATTAGCAGATTTATTCTATGTGCTTGGGAAACAGGTGACCACTCTCATCGACGGCCAGAGACATACCTAAAGACGGTATGCTGTAGTCATTGCTGATTGTACATCCCTGGGTTACCAATCCTAGCCAGTTCTGCTTTCCATTTTTAGTCCCTAAGACTCCAATTAGTAGCACCTTCATCTTTCGTTCTACTTTCTGATTTTCACATTTTGCGCGATCGCCAAATCAAGGTCACCAGTTACTTGGGGAAAGGGAACAACACTGATACTCATGGTGGTGATGAGTAGGATGAGCTAATGTAAAACCACTTCGTCATCGTGATGTTGTAATATCTATTCACCGAACATACGGACAATACTTGCTGTTATTGCGTTAACGTGACTACTCAGGCGAGATATTGTCTGATTATGGCTACTTCTGGAGTACACACCGAAAGTCGGATCACAAACGTTATAAATCTACTTTTTTGTTTGTTTAAGACGCCTAAGCGTAGGAACTGCTGGAAGTTCGGTTATGCATCGAATAATCTTTTGAGTCGGTTGAGCCTGAACATTCTATTGTTTGGAACACTTTGTCCGCCTCCCTGTAGCTAGTAATGAAGTTTACCTGTGGTTTACACTCGTGCGGTTTTAGGAAGTATGCAAATAATGAAAGCCAGACGACCAGTTGAGGGGACACCCCATGGAGACTTACCTCGAAGTGAATCCTATTGTGATGGTTTCTGGCATTACACTTTGGAGTACACATAACGGACGGGCGACTAATCAAGGTGGATGTTAATCGCAACAATGAGTGTGTAAGAGTTAGCAACAGGAACACACCATAAAATCTTTTCATCGCTTCACGCACACCACTTGGGAACTCCAAAAAAATTCCGAAAACCAGTTCAATTAAGGCTTATATTCCTTATTTATGTGACCTTTGAAATTTGTCATTCCCATTAGTTAACCTGGTTTTAGTTTACGCTTGACAGCATTTCGACGTCAGAATAGGCGCATCCCAGAAGGCTCATAACTAAGTCTAGAATTGCCCGTTATGAATATCTATGTATGTAACCATCCTGGATGCACCCATAGTGCAAGCACAGGTGTCACATTGCAGTCACAGGACTAGATTTCGTGACGTACATCAAGAGACCAATCAGGCTGTCGTAAATCTGCTGCTATTTGGCCTAACGGCGTCCGAAGAAACTACCGCAGGTAATGCGGTCGTCTAGTCGCTTGGGAACCGGGTTCTGTATTGATAGGCGTGGTCAAACAATAGTGGCCGTTCTATACGTTACCTATACTTCTGTCTACTTGTGGACGTTCTGACAGTGTCCCATTGCGCGTTCAACCATGAACGTCACAGCCAAAAATATTATGATGTCACATCAGCAGTCGCGCGTTGTCATTAGCCGGGTCATCCCACTTGCTGCACACGACAGGGTGGAGAGGCGAAAAATTGCTACGGTTGAAGTTTTCATTCTTACAGTTTCACGTATTCCCTCTTCTGTCCTACTCCACCCCAATCTGAACATTCTGCAGATCTGACCGTCTTGTTAGTCTTGCATCACGCTTACCTACAGCTTCTGCACGTCCGACGTCACTAACAGCCTGAAAATTTGTTTTCAAACCAAAAAACAGGTGTACTTATCTGCCTTTAATGTTCGCACACTGAAGCAAGTAAGACAACAGGGGGCTCTTGCTTGTAAGTTGGAATTTCGTTGCACTGCTTCATGCCGTTCGTCAGAAACAAGGAAACAGAAAGCTTCCTACCACTCAACTCTGGTGATGCGCAGGCCGCTGCAGCTGGATATACCGTGCTGGGTGCAGTGTTGAGCGGCCGAGTGGAAGCTTCTCTACTTGATTGGATACCTGTTGATAGTTGCCTCTACGCTGTTCGTTTGGCAAAGTTTGCAAAATATTTTCGAGAAGCTGAGGTCCATTGACCTCTGCTTCTTGTGTCTGCTTACGCCCGGACAGACTGTGGTCCTGATTCCTCCAATGACAGTTTCTATGGCGCTCTAGGTGCTTTTTTGCAACAGGCAAAAGCCCAGCCATATTTGTAATCGGCAATAATATGAACACTCAGGTAGATAGACTAAGAGCTGCTGAGGCCCAATTGGGTACTTGTCTTTGGTTGGATACGAGATGCACGGACAATGGAGAGCGTCTGCTTCAGATATGTGCCAGCCACAGATTGTCCCTTTGCAGCCAAACTCATCCTACCATTAGGTCTCTGCTATGAATGTGGCTTTGCTGGAGTCCAGCCAACAGATTCCTCCTGGTGGCAGACACAACCGACCCCAAAGCACCATCTGACGCCAGGTGAAATTGAGTGTCCCTACAGACCAGGAATCTTAGTGGGTCCGAAAAGCCGAAGAAATGCAAGATGCGAAAAATGCTAGAAAAGTGTGCAGCTTGTTCAACCTTATTCACTCACCTGGTCCTCAGTGAAATTATCAGGGGACAAAATGCCTCTGTGATATGCAGTAAAGGAGAACGTTTGAACTGTTGGGTACATGAAACAACAATTCAGTGATCACCTGTTATCTCCAATCCAGAATGCAAGCCTTCAACAGGAAGGTGGACTGCAAATATGGAGCCCCCTTCAGCCTCAGAAATGTCCGACCGTGTACCTCTACTTAAGCTTCGTCGTGCCCCTGGTCCTGACGACCTTCAACCTGCTCTGTTCGAGGATGGCGGTGAATTCCTCAGCCAGTGTCTTTCTAGTTTAGTTGCGTCTATCTGGGAGAAAGGGACCGTCCGAGACAACTGGGCCGAGTCAATAATAGTGACGATTTTCAAAAAGGTCACTCGCAGTGAATGTGGTAACCAAAGGATTTCAGTATGACTTCCATTGTTACAACGCGTCTGGCGTCGCTGATCCTTCTTCATATTACAGCAGCTGGAAGTCGTGGAGAATTTCATATACATCGGTGTTTGCATTGGCTGTGCCTGATGAAGTCAGTGCACGAATCTCAAAGATCGGAATCACTTTTTCTGACTTGCGTCAGTTCTGGCGGCAAAACGGCATATAACTGGGTCTCAAGGGTCGCGCTCACGGTGTTACAGTAAAGGCTGTATTGTTGTATGTTTGCGAGAAATGGCGTCCGCGGAGAAATGATGCGAAGCTTCTTATGGTTTTTGACCACCGATGTCTCAAAAGTGTTGC
>SJOL01007890.1:101938-154062 GCA_004794785.1 Opisthorchis felineus | reverse complement strand
TAGATACGCTCCACTGTTTTACAAGATGGTATTCTGTATGTAGTGGGTGATCCATAAACAGTCACCATGTATCTGATACAGACTGTGTCCGTTCCTCCCACCAATCTGGTCTTCACTTTTCACACCCATAAAGTTCCTCCTCGCCGTCAGTTCGACCCTTTGCATCGGTAGCTTCCCGTACACTTACATGCTACGGGGACATGCTACAGGAAAGGTCGGTAACATGCGGATGCATCTGTGCATGCGAAGGATATGTGGACCGTGTGATATTCATATCAGTAAATTCTCTTTTTGCGGTGACGTGTATTTGTTGACATTATACGAACAAGGACTGTACTGGGATGGCTTGTCACAGTGAACGAAATTTGGCTTACCGTCCACCCATGTAAAGAAGGTCAATGTCGGTCAATTCAGCAATTACAAAACTGTCAAAGTGTGGTTTCATTTACCCAGGACTTCTTGTGTGTTCGAAAGGTTGCTGAAACCGGAGGGTCATTTTAATACTTTGGGTTTGATGTACGCCTTTGTCTCTTTCATAATTCCAAAGTTAGGAACTCCTCCCATAGATAATATATCATACCATTGGAATGGGACATTCATGCAAGTCATCTCGTTGGCTCATCGAGCTTATTTACTCCTGAGTCTCAGTCTCACACAACTTCATTGTCTCTGTCCATGTCTAAGGGAGAAAGTACGCAGTAACACCACATGACTCAATCATGTGGGGTCCGTGGGTTGGCTGTCATAGCAAATGGAGCGGAGAATTTGAGCACAAATCTGATACCGTTGCTGACCTTGATCCTGACCAAACCGGTCAGGGTACGTAACTGCTTGCACTGTTCGTTGCATGTCTGAGCAAATGATTCTTGTAGCTAAAAAGGGTGATAAGACGAACTGGGCGTACTCGTCTACCGCAATACCGTGACACGTGACAACGGGTAAACGTATTTCCATTTCAAACTTGGAGAGTGACTTTCTGATAGGACAGTATTGGAGAGTGAATTTGAGTTCCGTTCCAGAGTGGAGACCACATACACCAAGTGCACTATGTCTAGGTTTGGAGCATACCATTAACTATGGCATAAGGAAATGCTGCACGTCTATGCCGTCAAACAGTTCATTCACCTATGTCATGCACAAGTACTTTCTCCACAAAGTTACTGTGCAAAATTTTCATGCAGTGGCGGCTTGTGACATAGAAGCTTTGGTTAACAATGTCTTTAGAGTCACTTTCTTGCTTTTGCCGACAATGAAGTCACTCAAAACACACGGGGACTGATTGGCTTGTGTCGAGAACTTGTTTAGGGTAAAGTGCGAAAATTTCTAACGATCCGGCTATTCCCTGAAAGTTGATCAAATCCTAACGATTTGAAACCATTAGTGGCTAAAGTTTTTCCTTTCGAGTAAATCAGGGAGCTACTCACAATTGCAGCGGATGTGGCGCATTTGGAAACTAGTGGTCAGGGATTCGAGCTTGAACGGGAGCCTCCAGTAATGCAAATTTTTCTCATTGGTGAGAGCTTAGCGTGGCAATCATTATCAACTTCAAGATCACTGCGATGGCAAAAACTATCTACTACTTGGCAGATCAATAACGTGACTAGTTCCCAGTAGATAAAATTGTGGTCAGATAAACCACGCCAGTCATGTGTGTCGTTGTCAGTTGAGATGTTGTCCTATCAGTGAGGCCAGTCTAAGCTGAAAAGCCGAAGACATTGTACAGCATTTTCATCCCTAATGGTGATCATCAAAAGTGCGCATCTCACGAAACTCAAAAAGTTTCAAACCTACGAGCGGCTGAACACCTGACCGTTCGACCTCGAGCGTTTGATCATCTGAGTGATTAGCTCTCTTTTGTTGTTCTCCCTAGGGATATCCGAGCAACATGAACAAGCTTGGTCGGGGGTCTAATAAACGCCCAAAACGAGAAAACACATTGAAAGTACAAGCAAAAAACTACTAGAAAAACTGACTTTCTGTCCGTAGTGTGCCAGTTCCAGCCTGGCCTGAGTCAAACTAATTAAATCAAGGAAGTGGCCAGAGGTGATTCCGATCTAAAGATTATATTCGTTCAAATTAATTTTTTCTACTTCTTAGTTGCTTTTTGTCCTGGAATTATTTTGGCCGCGCTTAGAATAAAACTAATCTCGTGTGAATAGGATAGGCAAATTTCTGGTCCTTTTGTTCTCGGCTTCATATTTTATTCTCGTTGGTCAGTGGATAAGGAATCAGAGGAGCAATATTATTGCCTCTATCGCTTGTATCAACCACACTTAAACGTAGACGAACTCAACCACTGTGGTTAAACACCAATAAGTAAAAAACATTACAGAAAGTTAGGCGAAAACAGTTACTTTGTAACAAAGTTCACTGCTACTTTTGCTAGGTGGGACGAAAATCCGCAACCAATTCCATAACGGAGACTAGTTAGTGAGGACGAATTAGCTACCTAATGAATACTCACAACGCCTCATATATATATATATATATATATATATATATATATATATATCACGCATTCTTCAGAGGCTCATAGTCCAAGATACTGAAAGGATACTCCAACCCATCTGACCACCAGTTCCATTCTGGTCATGGACAGACCATCATTGACCAATGTCCATCAAAATGCATAGCTTAAAGCAGAGTAACTTCGGTACTCAAAACACTAGCACAAATGGCGCCAAAAGGTGATTGGCCAACGCAGAAGAGGGCGACTTCACTTTTCATATGCGGTAGTCACATACTGATGTTTACCTTTATTGTCATATCAATTAACCTTCGTTAGTCGGGATAATCTGCATGAAACGTGTTGAACTAATGTACCAAGCTCTCGCGGTTCCGATCACAAGACTTTATACTGGATCTGTGACAGTAGGTCCGTCAGAATTTGATGCCAAATTATTATCTTATATAGTACGTGCATTTTCGTGCCGAGAAGCTGAAAATAACAAAAACTGGCAACTGTTCGTAGCATACATCTGATATCTTTTGTAGTCATATACTGCGTATTAATACAGGTGTTGTTCTCGGAAGTAACTGTTCCAAATATCCTGGAAAGATGACGCTTTTATATACGAACATTCCAAATATTTCAAGCGCATTTTTTAATGTCAAACTTCTTCTTATTAAGGTTTTTCAAGGTTCTAAGGAGATTGTATATTATGGAATCTGATAACGAAATTTGCTCAAACTAGGGTTCGTCATAAATTTGGCAACGCCAAACATAAATTCTGCAGAAGAAAACGGAATCCCTCAAAGTCACCTGAAGTTGCTCTCGGGTTATTTAAATATGTTCGAAAACAACTTCAGCGTGTGTAGAATCCATTCTAAATCCACTCTAAATTATTCAGGTAGCAGGTTTATCGCCTCACCATGAAATTAAAGTGTTCTAAAAATGAGAACCTCTCGACATGGACGCAGCATCCTGCTTCCGTTTTCGCACTCCGAACGACTGGCTCAGTTGCATTGCACTGGCGCTGGTACGTCTACTTAAAGTGTAATGCATGAGTGACTCCACTTGTCACCTTCAGGATAGCTAGCGTGCGCGTGCCACATTTTGTGTTCCGCACTCCAGATAACTGATGTAAATATGAAAGACCACCGAGAAACACGTTTGCTTCCAAAATCAGAGAGAAGGGGGCAAGTAGCAAACCTACATAACTTTTTTTTATCTATTACTTATCTTCCTATCCCACGTAATAACCACTTTTCCATAAATCACAGCCGTAGGCACACTGGCCAGGTGTCAAGAAAGCTGACCCTTTTCATGCACTCGCTGGCGTATACAGCTTTGCATACGCTATTCTGGTCTCATTCTTCTGTATTTATCACAGCCTACAACGTTCGACTTCCTAAGCGAACTGGTAAGCAGGCTACTCTTGCGCTTACTTTACAGGCTTTATCGTTAGACATTTGAGTGTTTCGGAAGCTCGCATATAGGATTCAAGTAAAGTGGAACACCACGAAACTCCAGTGATTTTCCAGCTGCTGCAACAGGTTACACCGGTTTTGGCATAATCCTCATTTAATGAGCTGAGCCTTCCTTCTCCTAATGGATATCCGCGAAAAGTCAAATCTCTACTGTCCCACTGCACATCCTTATAAAAACTCACACTGGTTGGACTATTAACCGTTCCTTATTGACAGCGACCGCTCACACACCAACCAGTTGTAGCTCTGATATAGTAAAAGACAATTTCCACCATCGCCTATTCATTCTGTTGCCTAAAATGAAGAGTTCGGTTATGCTCGTAAAAGCTGAACAATTCGACGAGCAAGTAGGACGCCCTAGTTCAGCACAGGCAGGTCTTGGTGCATCAAAATAGGCAGGTCTTTTCGGATCATGTTTTCATACGGTACAGTTTTACATTGAATTTCCCAGGTAAAGCTCTGGGGCTCACCACCCATTTGACAGTAGAAAAGCATTGTGGTCCACGAGTTAAAAAAACTTACCAAAGCTTATCATACAATGTTCCATGAGTGGACTCTTCGGAAGACGTTGGTCATTACTGGGAAAAATTAACTACAGCTATGCATGACATCGGACACTGTGCCTGTGGTAGTTCTGAGCTTAGCAACCGCTGGTCTCTATCACTCCTTGATGCGGGACACGGGGCACGGAGATAGATTGCTAGACGGCCGGATAGGCATCAGATTAAAAAAGGCTTTTTATGGACAGAGAGGTGGGGTTGAACCAGAAGGTTCAAAAAATGGGACAGGCTAGTACGGCCTAGAGCATACAGAAGCTCTCAGCTAATCCGGACCGAGGAGACCACCTGCTATTGAGTCAATCCAGTATAATTTATGGAATCTGATAAATGATAAAGATAGCTGAGCAGATTATTCCCAAAAACGGTTCAGTTTGACCTCTGAACTTGTGCCACCTCCATCAGTCGACCTTCTCAAACTAAGCCACGGCCTGTTGAATTGGACCCCTAGCTTATGAAATACCACTGCGCATTTTGTTTTGAAACGTCACCGATCTACTGTGCCAGACGGGCTTCCGTGGCATTATTCAAAGGTTTTGGATTCTTTGTGTTCTGCTTTGGCTAAGATGTATCAACTTACGTGGAAGCAACAATATATTTCAGAGAACTGCGGCCACTCATTCACCGTACCTGCACTCGAAAATTTGCTCGAGGCGGCTTTCTGCCTGTTGCTCATCACGGCGCCGTTACCAGCTTCCTTAATTTTGCTACACCTAACTCCGGCATGTGAGACTCAAATTCAAAAGAATCCAGAAGGATTCCGACCAGGTAGAGGATTGAACGTTCACATCTTTACATTAGGTCGAGTGCACCCAACAGCATAACGTAAACCACCGACCAACAGTCGCCGTCTTCCTTAACTTCATAAGGGTCTTTGACTGTGTAAACAGAATGACACGTCGAAACATACCCGAAAAAAGTGGAACTTGAATTCTAAGAATCAAAATGGAACCTGACGAAATATTAGCGGACCTGTGTTGTGCGGACGGCATCATTTTGTTATTCGACAACCACCAGTCTGCACTAGCCTCTCAGGTTTGTATGGCATTTGGGCACCAGTATTTAGTACCGGTATTTCGCTTTAAACTTTGATGACGTTAGAACCGCACAATCCACTCTGAGTAAAATTTCGGAGGTGGTATCTCATTTCATCCTCTGTTTTGCGTCTTCTAAGTCCAAAACCATGCCTCGGTATTTTCAGTGCTCTAGTGTCCATTTTAAACATCAAAATGAAGAGCTTGAGAATGGTGATCGGCTTGCATGTCTTGGCTGCCGCATAAGGCGCAATTTTACTGCGGTAGGAGTCAATTCACGTATTAGCAAACCTCGAGCAAAGTCATCTGTGGTGTCAAAAACGAAATTAACTGAAGCTGAATGGCCGTGTATGCTAACCAACTGTGAGGATAGACTGTCTCCGGTTTATAAATTTAGCCCCCCCCCCCGAGTTGAAGACCTCAGGGGGCTCCAAACCTGCGTAGAATAGCAGCACTCAGCTGGCTGCAGCATTTACACGACGAAATGGAGTGTAGGCGAGTACCTGTTAACGAGACAGCATCATTGGAGGGGCAACTGAACTCAATAAGTCAAGATGGTTGGGACGTGTGCCACACATGCCCAATAAACATGTTCCAAAAAAGACGATGTTTTTCGTTCCGAACCCGTGTTGCCGGAAGATTCAAAGAGGACGGGCCATGGTATGATTGCACTAAATGAAACCGATTACAGTCAAACTAGGTGCTGTGGTGTGCCGCACCTTCTTGGCTGCTGCTCACGTGGTTGATACCTGATAGGATGTCTCACTTAGCCGACCTCAATGATGATCATGGTTTCACTTTCCAGGCAGACTGTCTAGCTAAAATTTGTCTGCCTTTGTGTTTTGGGTCCATGTTGACTGTATTTACGCTGGTGACATCTCAATCTCTCATTGTGCTCAGATGTGTTTATCTCATTGCTATTCTTGATCACCTTCACAGGTTTTCATCGTGTCCCTTTGTTTCAACTTCTTCCTCATGGTCTTATGGCTGTTACGCGCCAGTATTTACAACCAGTGCACCACTGGTTTTTCCTTTTAAGTATGATTATGATGAGCAGCGATGATGATGTCATAGGGATTCAGCTGCAGTCAGTTAGTGATAAGTGAGTTGCAGTGGGCTTTTTGCAAAGCTGAAGACTTAGGAACTGAGTTATCGTTTGGTCGAAAACTATTTCTGATGCCGATTACTCTCCGTTTACCAGTTTAAGTTCCACCGGATGCTTCAAATTCCCCACGTTCTTTGTTTATGACCGTGAGATCCTTAGTGTTAGAATAAACTGGTCAACATATATACCATCACCACAAATTAGTATCCTAACGGGTATCGAAATGTGTTACTGTCCTCTCTTTCACTTTGAGTGCTCTGGGACGACGTTAGGGGTTTCGACACACTGATATGTCAAGCAGTATTCAGTCTTCCCATTAGAAAATTATAGTAGTCTCATATGCCATTATGTAACCCTACTCTGTGAAAAGTGTTCAAATGAAGACAGGAAAACGGACAACATGAAGTCAAACCATAACGGAAGTAGCCATTAAGTGGGTTCAGGGCCAAAAAGCCAGCAAACGAAACTGAATGCACGCGATATGAGTGCATCCCAAGTGTTTCACTTGACTAAATTCAAAATCTTGTTGTTCATGAGTGTGATTAACGGCCAATGTAGATAAGGGGTCTTCAGTCTCCTTTCTCCACATTTTTATCAACCCAGCACTAATCTATTCGACGAAACCTACACAAACTTAACAACGTACTTCGGGGCGAGCCTCCAGTCTCACAAACCGCACGAAGAATCAATTAGCATCAACTACTTCCGGAAAGGACATTATTTTTTATAACAAGTTGGTCACCCGCAATGTGATGAACAGTGTTCAATGGGAACACTCGGCCTGGAGTCTGGATGCAAGTGTTTTAATTTTGATCAGAACCTGGCAAAGTCTTATGAGGTTAAATATAGTTAGACGATTTATTTGATTTGCTAGTAGATAAACTCCTATGTTGCAACCAGTTTTCACTAAATAGGTTGACGGAAATGCTAGCATCCACAGCTGTTTTCTGCCCATAGCGACTAGCAGACAATAGGCGTTTGGTTGCGTTGCTAGAGCTGTACGTGCACCTCTGAATGAGCTGTGCTTGGAGACTCTAGTCAGTACGCAGATCAGGTAGCTACTTCTAACCAGCGATGTCCACGATCCTATGATACCGTTGTGGAATCGAGTTATAACGTTGATCTTCCGCACTTTCAAGTGTGCTCCATAATTTTGAATTTCACCTAGCGGTAAATCTATTCGTAAAGTGGGGAGTTTAGGGGAGGAGTGATACCCCTTTCCAGGTGTTTCGCTTACAACAACTGTACTAACTTGTAGTCGATTACAAATTCTCTTTTGTTCTGCAGTTTAAAGCTCACTTCTTTCAGCCTCTTTCTGGGGCTGGACGAATGAAAGGCGTTTTTCTTTACTCTCCACAATCAACAGTTATTGTCACCGTTCCGTGGGTTTCGGGTGTCACCGATCTGTTTTATCTGAATGCTGTCCTCGCTCCAGTGCCTAGTTGCGGAAAAAGACTTGCCGACAAGGAACACAACAGGTTTATTGCAAACAAGCGAGTGCGTGCGAAAAGTACAACGGCCTCGCGCTATATATTCAGGAGACACTGTCTGAACTTGATCCAAGGCTGTCTGATCGGCGTTTAGTGGAGTTTGAGGGTCTCAGTAGGTTTCGGGAATTCTTGGATAATCTTCAGGGCTCTGACCTTCCTGACAGTTTCACTCCTGACTGGAATGCGTCGCGTGCACAAAACGATCTCCGGACACTAGAGCTGGATGGTACGAACCTGGAACTCTTAACCAAATGGTTACATGTCGGATCCCGCTACACCAGTTTAGGAGTGCATGTAATAACGGGGGTGCTCGTGTGGCTGAGCTTTTTGGGTTGATACCACACCTTTAGAGCTCACTTGAGTCCAAAGGACGATTTTAGGCCGCTGAAAGTTGCATCTAGCTTAACGTGCTTTTAGGCTGCAATCGTCCTTACGATACCGAACACAGGTCCACTATAGTGCAGAATTAGCTCAGGGGGACGACCCGTCCGACTGCAGACAGAACCGCCTACTTTGTCATTTTAACGCACGTTGCAGCTGGCCATCACGGTAACGCGCCTATGAATGAGGGATCTCACTATGAGGCGACGCTCTAGACATTTCCGCTAGATTTTGATGCACCACTATAGAGATCACTACTTCTGCAGCTCTCATGATTTGCATTTCACCGATTGTGTGGCTTCCCTCTTTTGGCAATGAGTTCATCAGTATGACGGAAAGCGTTTATTTAGCGCTAGTGAAAATGATGCTCAGTTGTTGGTAAAGATTGGCCAAGGGGTCAAGTGACTTTTCATTTTATCGGAACGCTTGGAAAGCAAGCGGTAGCCAAGACGTCTAGGTTTCAAAGATTTCTTTGAAAAAGATTGGGAAGCGCTCGGCCCTAGGAGATTCCGCAGGACCAAATGATAAGTAATCAGTTGGATACTAACAGCATTTCTGTTTAGGTGACATCCACACATAGTAACGAGAAGTCGAATATACTGACGCAGAGATCAGGGTTCTAAACACAACACTGGAGTGGTCAAGTCAGCTCATATGTGTACGAGTGTGTTACCTGGTGTTCTTGTTGCTTGTGGATCGTCCAGGCGAGTTGTTACAATCGGAGCTGTCCAAGGATGGCCCCGCTGATTATCGACAAAGAAACCATCAAACCTAGGGTCGCGCTTGAACATGTCATGTTCCGCATGGTCATAAGTGAGCTCAATGTTACTTTTACCTGTCTGAACTTGAACATCATCCGTCCGTATGTACTTAAAGGCGGATACAGGTGCTCAAGCTTTTTTTGGCGCGTTCATCGCAGCTTGTTCCTTGCGCATGCCTTGTCTCATTCAAGGGGAAACGCAGCTCGCTGTGCGAAAACCACACAGGGTACAACACCCCATCCGGGGTCCACACACACGAACGGCGTGCAAGTTCAGACAGGAAAAGTGGTGGTAGCTCAAACTGATCAGGTCCTCGGGTGGTGTAAAGACAACATAACGTCGAACATACATAAATAGTCACTTCAAATTCACATGGTGACCTCTACATAACAGAACATACAATACGATGGGTGAGTTGAGAGACTGGTGGAGTGAAGATTGATGGATCGGCCAGTCGACAAGCCGAATACTAATTTGTAGTAGGTGGTTGCGCGATTTGTAGAGTTCACGTTCACATCACTCTCCTTTGAAAAGTTATCCTCCTGTCCTGGCGCAATTTGGTGAGTCCACACTAAAAGCTGGAAGCACTAGAATCGAGTTTCGCCCTTTTAAAGCTCATCAGCAGTGCATATTCTTGGCCGTGCTGGGTTTCGAACTCTGAATTATCACATCTGAACAGGCGAACATGTTCACGTTTGAGCGATGTGACTGATTTGCACGAAGCCTAATTAAGTGGTGACTCAAATAACATGTGGAACACCCTTATCACTGTCTCCAAATGGCCATGACTTCAAAGCATCAAAAATATTGGAACAAACTCAATAACTGTACTCTTTATCTGGTTCTGTGCTGAAAGGAAACACCTGTCTCGGACAACTTTTGATGACACTGAATATTTCCATCGCAATTCTCTTCGAGATAACGGACCATGGAGGAGACATTCTTAGGTCCACCGAAGGCGTTCCATCGAGAAGAACGTACCGTACTACGTGAGGCTGTAGGGTTTCTGCTTGGACAGGTCTAAAAAAGTGGCATTACAAGAAATTCATATCGAATTTCAACTAGATCAGGTGTAGTCCGTTTCGAAATATTAACTGTGTAATGTAGTCAAAAGGAATACATACGAATATTATGTGCAGTATAAAATACAGAAGACACATGTATAAATGTTGTCGTAAATGAAAGGGAATATAAGGTTCTATAACTCGCACATGGGTAATACGTTATATAATTAGATCTCATAGGAATATGGCTTCACGTAACATGGTCCGGTCTTGACCTACGATATTGGTCCGAAGAGGCAAGTTGATTGATTGAAAATGACTAAATCGATTCGTTAGCTCCATAGTTTCCTGGGTATCGTCCCACTACTACACAGAAAGCAGAAAGAGCGAACCGGAGTGCGGACATTTGAAGTTGATATGTAACTTTTTCCCGCGACATCCAAAACATTGCATACACTTGCCACATTGCTACATCAGCCACGTTACATACGGTCCAGTTAGGCAGAGTGATGTGAAAAAATAAGAAATGTGGAAAATATAAAGATACTTGTAAGCGCTATAACTTTCACATGTTAAGACAACAACTCAGACAGACATTTTTTGTTCTAGGCTCGCGAGAGGTTTCGATACAATTACGGTCAGTCCGGCTTTTAAAGTTCACCCTTGAAGGAGGCCAAAAGTGGTCTATGCCCGCGGTTGGTCGGTATATGATAGAAACAGGTTTTTTCGTCCCATGTCCCCGATGGCTTGCCTACTTATTTTTCCAAAAGAAATAAATATGGCGTTGTTTCTACGCACTTTGCACATGATTTTATTTGCCTCGTCGGAAGACAGTGCTAATGGCTACTACCTATCTACGAAGAGCCTATTTTTGGGCGTTGTCGTGTCAACAGGTGTTAGTAATAACGTCCCACATATTTCATTTACATCAGCAGGACATTCTGTCAGCAAGGAAAATTTTCAAAACCCACGCTTCTCGGGCCGTCTAAATGCAGCCGGAAAAGCGTAAAAACAACCAACCTGTCACTAACAGATCGCTGCTCATAGACATCTTTCTGCCCAAACCGACGATCCACTGGATTCTGATAAGACTTTTCACTTTGCCTGAGTTTGAAACTCGTTGTGCTGGTTTTTAACCGATTGGTCTTCTCTGTTCGCCCTCCAAGTCACGTTCCCTTCTAAAAAATCCCATTCAGTAGCAATCAAAAGAGAGTCAGCACATAGCGACCGTGAGGTTTTCTTCTTGAATACTTGGCGTCGACCGGCTCATGGCCTCCGAGTAAACGGCAGTGCACAATACATTCTCAGATGAACTTGCGGTTCAGTCTACATAGCACGGGAATACCATGTGCATAGGACCCTCCGTTGCCATTCCTGGATAGGACAGTAGCAACTTCCATCAGACATCACCTACACCGACTTGATATGAAGAATCCTAAAACACTGGGTGGCTTCTATCCACCTGAAAAATATAGCAGGACGACAAAGGCTGCGGGACGTCGACATTTCGCTTTTATCTATTCAGTCGCAATACTGAAAACCAATTTTGCACTATGAAACGGGAATAAATAGCAATAATACGGTGGAACGGGGCCGGTCGTATAGTGAGCCAATCCGGTCCGGTTCTTTAGTCTGAAGTAAGCTGATAGGTTGTGTTCGGTTCTATGGAGGCTGATAAATTCCTCTCACCGAGAAGCGACGGTCTCTCATCGACGAGCTTTTTTTGAACTTAGAACCACCGAAAATGTTGACAATACCAACAGTGCCAGCAAATTTCCCTGAGTAACCGTTAAAGATGTCCACAGCACACCATGGCCCAAGTGGAAGCCTAAATACCCAGTAAAAAAGAAATGTTATTTTTTTTAATCAGATTGCAGTTTAGGGGAGATCACCTAATCGCAGCCAAACGGCACAAATCACGTGCTGTAATCATTTGTACGTACCCACCAACCAGCTAATCCTGCTCTCATTAACGAGACAAGTGAAAGTCCGATGTGCGCCACATACTGTACCCAATCTTCCTGCCCCACACGTTGTGTAAAAATTCACATTCAGTTGCGGTGAAACATACATTGCCAGAACAGACAGGCGCTTATGCGAACGCGTCTGAGAACATTTACCTCGTCATTTGAGTCGCAATCGATCGACCGACGGCCTGTGAGCTGAGATCCGAGAACTTGCCACATCGATTGGCACTGGACAGAGTACGGCGTTCAGAATTTTACTACGCAGTGCCAACTCAAAATTATTAGCTTTCAATGAGACCATGTCGACCAATCAATACCGACCCAGTTGGTACGCACAAAAGGACCCGACACAACCTATTAGCTTACTTTGGACTAAAGAACCGGACTTGATTGGCCTACTATAAGACTGGCTCCGTTCCACCGTTTTGTTGCTACTTACTCCCATTTCATTGTGTAAAATTGATGGTTTTTAGTATTGCGGCTGATTAGATAAAAGCGAAATGTCGCCGGCCCACAGCCTTTGTCTTCCAACCGTATTGTTCAGATTGCTGTAAAGATAACTTTACATATTCCATCGCATGAAAGTGTCCCCTGTTCGAAGTATTTATCACATATTTCGGAGGGATACAAAACAGATCAAAGTTATCTCTTGTTTCAGCACATGCACAGAAATCATCAGAAAACCGGACCACCTAAGAGCAGTTACGTGCACATTCCAAGCTTTCCACAGTCCCCGTGAAAGAACAGCAAGTCTATTGGACTTGGACTCAAAGATGTTAACAGTATAGGCCTCTGATAAGCTAACAAATTCCTCGCACGGGCCGAAACGAAAAGCGCTCCGATTCATATCCGTCATGCTCATTAGCGCATGACCACGTGGCGCAGCTATAAGCGGTGAAAACTTCTGACCAAAGGGACAGGTGACCTATCCTGTTACATAGACCCGATGAATCCCGACCAGGACGGGATTGCTTTCCAGGACTAACCACTCTCTGCTCCCACAAGGCAATCAGTCTATTGTAGCTGGTGAAAAATTCTGCACGGCTTGGTATATGAAAGCTCAACAAGTGTGGCAAGTAAAAAATCACGTTGTGAATGTTGACGGATAATGAAACAAGATACTATGTACCCGATTTGCAAAATACACTCATTTGCAGACTATCTAAGTTTTTTGAACGACAGACTCAGTTCCAGCTGAATTACTCGTTTATGGTGTTCTTCAACTGAATGTGCTACACAAAGGTGATCTCATGTTTCATTTATGACGATGTTTGCGATATCGCAGTATACTTTCTTGAAGGAACGCTACTCATAATATTGTTGATTACTCATCGACATCCTGCGACCGGTTTCACCCTTCTCGGGTTGACAGAAATTCGGGGACTATGCCCGCCCGATGAGTCCAAAGCAGAGCGAAACCAGACTTGGGCTTTCGAAGAGGTTTCAGCAACCCGGAGAGTAGTGTTCCGTCAAGGAAACACTACGACCTCGATTATCCCAAGTCCTTTGAAAAAATGTGACGAGGAGAAAGTGACTGGAGTTATAATCTGCCGAATAATGGAAAGCTGTTCCATAAAAGAGATTACATACTGCATACAACTTTTAACAATTACTGATCTTTCTGGTATACTAGGGATGCGGAGGATGACTGCAGTCTTGCAGTCCGAAAGAGGGTACGATAGATTCGTCAGACACAGACGAAAGCGTCTTGTGCTGAAAGTAATGCAAGTCTGCACTTGTATGAAAAGAACTTCTCCGGGTCTTGTTCTGTAAAAGGGTCATCTAAAGTCAACTTCTTTTTTTCGAATAGAGTTTGCAATCTGGTTTACGTAGAACGCTCATGGTGATCGAATGACCTGTCAGACGGATTTGCAACCGTATCTCTGGGCCTATGAGAAACAGCCCAGGCCCTGTAAAGTACTATAAGCACCGATACTTGTAAAATTTGACTCTGTTGTAGGTCTAGGAACAACTAGAATAACAACACCGTGAAGTAATATTTTCAGAAGTGAACAAAATCTCAACAATTTCTGCGATTACCTACAGGACATGTGAATAATTGTTTCAGTTAAGTCTCACAAAAATGAGATGACCCGATCTCTTCAATCTTCGTAGGCACACGAAAGTTGCTCGACTATGTTCAGGGAGGGGGGTTGGTTGTCCTGCACTTTCTCCAAGGTTAGTTTCTGGCTTAACGGCTTTAGAAAGCCTTTGAATGAAGAGAAATCATATTTGTCCACAGTCGCGGAAACTTGCGGTCCAAATCAACTGCAAAGTCGTTGGGTGAATCTACTGATGCTGGGTGTTTTGGTGCCACAGTAACACTTTGTGGTCCCTTTATATGCAACATCGCAAGATCATGCAATTCGTCAGTGAACGTCACGTGACACATTTAAAGAGCACACGTAACCACAAGTCCCGCGCGGTACGATCAACATAAGCCATTTTGTGACGTGGGTGTCGACCACGGACACCAAATTGTTTCCACAGACAGCAAAGAAAGGTCAATAAGCGCAAAACGTGTAGTAAGTAGATCAACAAATGTGAAACACAGTGAGGACGGACACAACAATGGATGCGCAAACCTCAGCGTTTCAGGCAAATTTTGTGGTACAGCAACTACTAGCTGTGGTCGGGCCAAATTGGGTCCATCACCTTAGTACTGACGCTGGCTGTTTTGTGAATGCTTGCGCTAGGATTTGATCGATTTCCAATTGACCATTTCCGCACAACTTCTGTTAGCAGCACTATCAAAGAGAATCCAACGGAGAAAGCACTAACTGAATGTTTTTACCGGTTCGCCACTGAGACCTAGGAATTTCAAGCGTGTAAAGCCCAGTCGCTCAGTGAGTATGATCACCAACTGTCAAAATGATGATCGGCTGACTCAAATCCCAAAGCACACAGTTTGTGCTTTTCACCGTAAAAACATGCGCAACAGACACGGAATGACCTTAAGGCAGCCACTGGAATGCCCACTCTAAGTTAACAGTTGTGCAGTTGATTTTACATTCTTAAATGACCAACTCAAAAACTACCTGCCCACTATTTGGGCGGTGCTCTGACCCAAAAATGTAATTTAGTACTAGTTCTTTATCGACAGACAGGCATGACCGTTTGGCTTTTAATGTCCATTCTGCATATCCAAACTCGCACTACTCTGATTTGATCACTCCTCCGTCAATCAGCTGACTTACCAAGTCTACTGCCAGGCGCCCTCCATCTACTCATTTCGCGTGGTGTTGCGCGTGACAGCCGATTTCCTTGATCCAGAGATTGATGAAATTAAACGCGAACAACTTTCTACTTCCAGCTGAAAGGATACTGGTCCATGCTATGATCCTAGCAGGTCCAGCATCACAGCACTAGACAAGACGCAACTGAAACGGAGAGAATAACTGCATCCGAAATTACCGCTCATCAGGAGTACTTATTGGGACCAGGCTTGAGTCACCAAACGGTTTCCGGAGAAAAGCTTCAGAATGAATGGAGGCAAATTTCTCAAATTTGATCCAGCTAAAAACGAGGTTGGATATCTCAAAATCGACAAAACAAGACAGCTCAAGCACTGAATAGCGGAAGCAAAATCTGAATGAACAGGAGCGGTAAACGTTTAAGTTTTGCTCCAAGTGGATACTTCCGAAACTAGAACAAAAATGTTTCAGTCTTGATTGGTCCTTATCGCATACTATCGAACCTACTGGCCGGGAGTTCCGTGGTTCAAACCCAACCTGGGCATCTCGACTGCTGCAGTCTAGGCTTGGGTGACCTGGGCAGTATCCCAGCCCTCGAGCTTCCTTCGGACGGCATGGCAGATAGGCGCCGAAATGAGGTTATGGCTAAACGACTATTTATTTTTTATAATTCCGAACACATATTCGTTTCTTAAATTAGGCATCATAAAGGGGACGCTTTTGGAAGCATGGCTGACCTGCTTGGTGTCGTGCTAGGCCTATGAGGTCCCCTTCCTGGCTAAGGGCACCGTTCTAGCTCAACAATCAGCAAACGTCAATCAAACCAGCTCTAATGTAACAGCAATTAAATCTCCGTCCGTCCTGTAACCACTAGCCATTTGCTGTATCACGGTTACGGGTGGTCGCCAATTAGCTCAACGTCCATGATCAACTGGTAATCGTTGTTATCAAGTGGTTTACACCTTATATATCCTCGTTCTGTCCACGATGATATGGTATCGTAGGGGACAACAGTACACCCAGAATGTCCGTGCATTCAAGCCTGAGGTTGGTTACACATTTCATTGGATTACACGATGGTACGATTGTGTTCATTTGCACTGATCACCTAAGTACACTTTTATCACCCAAAAAGCTGGGTTTTTTAGGTCTGATTGGGTGTGGACAGCTATTAAAGGGTCAAACGTGCGGTACCGTAATGTTAACTATTGAATGGTATTAAACTACCGACAGGTTCAGTCAGTGAAAACTCAAGTTTCTCGACGGAACTTAAGATGAGGAATCGCTCAATTTGTGAGTAAACTTGTTGCTGTTCGGAAATTTCTGTTCGTGGGTTTTGTCGACAACACCCCCAACACGGCTGAATTTGGTGGAATGTTTCCGAAGCCGTGTTGGAGCCGAAACACAAACCAATGCTCTTAGTTTCGTTGTTCGTCTGTATCTGTAAGGTGTTTTACAAATCACATGCTGACAAACACTCGGAGACTGCGGACGTCGTCGGTCGTTATAATGCAGCAGAAGACTTCGCATCAGATAAAAGGAGACTGAAAGTGTATCATGTTAGAGGCATCAATGAATCGAAAAGAGGATTACAAAAAAACAAAAACGTTCGTGTCGTATGAGCCTTCACACAGAGGAACAATAAAGAGAGGGAGCACTGTGCATGAACAGCACAACCAAGCTATTCAGCACCACGTGTTCTAAATTTGGGTTACACCTGACAATAAATCTGTAGCTCTGGAAATCAGAGTAGTTCATCATCCTGAAGTCCACCGCGTCTCAATTCTTTGTTGCTGACGTCAATAAAACATACGAGTTTTCCGAGTGTATCTCAGTACATGATGGTAAATCTTTTATGACAGCATGAATCATATTTACTCACACAGATCACGAACGTCAAGAAAGTACTGGTCACCTGTTCCCTTAACCATGGTTTTGTAAACATTTAGCCAGGGGCCTTGTGCTCGTAAAATCAAGGGTCCCTGATAAACTGTGCATCAGGCAGCTCGAGTTAAGTCAAGCAGAGTGTACACACAATACATAGTGGTAAAATGGAACTCCAAAACAAGCTCATTTCAAGGAAGCTTTGGACACTGATTGTAAGGTTGGCCAAACTGGCTCCGGATCCCTTCTAGGTGCTCACACACTACCTGCCCATCACACTGAATGATTTGTACGCAATATTCCCTTTTCAGTTCGACATAAATAAGCTAGAGAATATCTGTTTCTGTCGGTTTCCCAATCGACAATTATGGCTACAAAATATAAGTGGCCAGAAAATAAGGATCCCAGAGTTCACGCACCGTTATTAAAGCCCCTGTTACTTTTCATTCCGCTAGCACCTCTAAAGTTATGGCCTTTAAATTACGCAGTTGTCGGATATAGTTCTTTTAACTAGAAGTAAAAACCTACGAGAATATCACATAGGATGCTGTTAACGACGCTGACGCAAAGCTGGTGCACCCAAGCCAACCTCATTGGAAGGTGAAGCGCATTTATTTTTCATTATCTAACTACACCACGTCGAGGTCTTCAGCAACCTTATGAGTAGTGTACTACGTCTATACAATGTATCGCGATACCTCGAATATCGTGTCAACGGAAACATGAGACGGCCTGGAGCAGCACATTCAGTTGCTTAAAAACATCATAAACTAGAGATTCAGCTGGGTTCCAGGTAAGTCACCCATCAAAACCAAATTGGTATGCAAATGAGTGTATTTCGCTAATTTAGTGTAATTTGGGTTCAGTTAGAGCATAAGGTTGACGGAAACTCGGGGATTGCGCCTATCTGATGATCCCCAAGAAGGGCAAAACCGGTCGTGGGCTGTCGAATTTTTCAGCAGCCTTATGAGTAGTGCATTACGTCCTAACAGAATGATATTCAACGACCAAGTTTGGTTGGTCCATGTGGTTACTGGCACGACCTCAGGAGAGAGCAAGCTTTCGGTGTCTCCTCTCAATGAGGGGAACCCAGCAGTGCAAATTGGAACTTTGTTTTGTGCAGAGTATGCATTGTAGGTGTATTTTACAAGTTCTTGGTCCGGATGGTTCGGAGAAATCAGTTCTCACATGTCCAAACAACAGGCGGTTACAATGCGCTTGAAACTACGGGGAGTGTGACGCTTGTTGTCTTGAAAGTAACCAGCATCGTAAATCGTGAATGCTGGCTTACCCAGGGAGAGAGTATAACGGATAAGGCAAAAATTCATCCTATTTCTTCCTATTTTCTATGGTCTTCTAGTCAACAAGACACTAATCGTCCTCCTGTCTAGGTGTGGGTGCCCTGGTAGCAACACAGCTCATGTACAACTATGAATTCCACACATATGAATGAACCCATGCCACAGCGTCCGGTGCCATCAGCCGGGTCGCCTTGCTGCATACAGCAGGGCGGTTAAGTGAAAACATGCTACTGCTGACTCCTCCGTTCTCTCTTTCACATACTCTTCCTTCCCCCTCTCCCCAACCCATTAATAACACTCCTCTTGTAGGCCCAGCACTTAGGACTGATGATCCCATTTGTTCTGTATAGGTTTTGCAAGCAACATCTGCGCGTCATCCGGCGCCGTCGTCCTCAGGCAGCTCGAAATCAATCTTCAAGCTTCGACGCCCAGTCTATCTGGCCGCCTTCAATGTCCTCACTCTGAAGCAAGCAGGACAACAAGCTGCACTTGCTCTCGCACTGGACTCGCTTGGCATTGATATGTGCTGTGTCTCAGAAACAAGAATTCAGGATGTGGGCAGAGTGGTTGAGTTAGCTGCCCCATCACTCTCCACCCGCTTCCGGCTGCGCACCTCTGGCGATTCACAGGCTGCTGCGGCAGGATGTGCGGGGGTTGTTATCGTCCTAAGTCACCGGGCAGAAGAGTCCTTGCTTGACTGCATACCCGCTAATAGTCGCCTCTTTGCGGTTCGTCTGTCAATGTCTGTGAAGGGGTCTCACCAGGAGGAAGCTGATCGATGTCTGTTTGTCGTGTCTACTTACCCCCCAACTGAATACTAACGAGTGTCGACGACATAGGCCTGGCAACAGCGGCCGTAAGTTTAGGTACAAATCACAACTGTGGCTAAAGATAGAGACACATCAGTTAGTCAATCGGTTATTGACTGAATGGGTACCACATCAGGAAGACCGCCGCTATCACTCCGCTATTTTGTGGGTCTGTACCCTATCAACAATTTGCGCCAATTGGATTCAACCCACGATCAATAAACTGTTACTAGGGTGAGTTACCACATGGATTGTCATGCGGTATAAAGACGGGATTCTTTACCAAAAACTACACAGAACACAAGAGGTCACGTGTGTAAGATGTCTAATGACAATGTATTTTATGAAAAATCCTATTTGAAAATAAGTACCATCTAAATTAGACTTCACATCTGAAATTTCAAAGAGGTATGGAGCTATAACAAACAACGCGCGTGTGATGCAGATGAAAGAAAATGAATAGAAAAAAAAAACAGAATAGGAGCAGTTGGTTGAAAAAGATGAATATCATCATGGATGAACGAACAAACACAGGTGTGATCACTAAAAAACAACGAACCGCAAAACCAAACACAACGCACACGAACATACAAGAGAAGTGGTACACGACCGAAAACTCCGACAAACAAAAACGCTCGCCACAGACGAGAGCACGCGTATTACAGAAGGAAGTGCGATTGGCATAGCATGGGAATCGTGATACTGATGAGGATGACAATAATGACAGTAAGGAGGAAATGAATGAATGAAAACTCATCAAAGCAGAACATAGTAAAGCCAGTTAAGGTGACCAAGGTCCGCCAATCGTGTGTGTGCGACCGCGTAGGGAGGAGCTCACAACGATAAGCACTGTGTCTACTTGTATCACTGAAGCAGAGTCAAGAGGGTATGGAATGAATGATTGGCTAGGACCAACAAAACGGGATAAAGATCGAATACACCAGGCGCATAATATCTAGAGTCCAACTGCACCGCCTCCACGTACATCGGGAGAATCTTGTCGGAGCAATGGCACCAACAATAATAAATTGTTGCGCACATAACCAACAGTCGAGAGGGTGCGTGAGTGCATGGAGGAGTGCGCATTATATTGCATCATGGTATGGAGTGGGAAAAAAGAGAAAAGGCGGACTCGACGGAACCAAAGCTCAGTAGTATAAAATGAGATACGGAAGAGGTAGGATGAACAAAATAAGCCGATCTCCGTAGAAAAACAGTCTGAACAAATGGAAAATGACGCTGGAAATTTGAATCATCAGATGGCTCACGGTTATCCACTAAAAAATAGTGATAAACTGATTTAAATCAAGGGATGTTGGAGTACGACAGGGAAAAGCAATGGGATGATAGGTGTACAGATACGAAAAAACGGTGTGAAATTCGATGACCTGAGTATAAGTGCAATCAAGGTGTGTCTGACGTCCATGAGATGTCGTATGATTTTGATGAAAGACTGAAGACGGTCCAAACAGCCGAGAAAATGAATATGGAACCTCCATAGAGAAGGCGCGATGAAGTGGTAGCAAACTGGTCGACGCAAGAAATCGGAGAAAAAAATGCCGCAGGAGCGTGGGTAAGACAAAGAGGAACTGTGAATGGTGGTGGGGATATTGAAAAAGAAACCCGGCAAAATTGGTCTCACCTAACTCCTTTTGCAGAGCAACACAACCTAACTAATCGAGACGAATTTGAAAAACGAAATCAGGGGCTACTTTGGCGAGTCAGTTCGGATAAATTACTATGGCAGATAAGAACTAGAAAGGAAGTTCACCCAGTCCTGGGCACAAACGGGAGGGCGACCATCCGACTACGCCACGCATTTGGGTCCATCTGTGTTTGAATGTGTCTAGTAATAGCTTCGGACTACATACAGAATTCAAAAGAAAAAAGGCCAGTTGAAAAGCCGTAACAAGGTCGTCGGAATAGCCGTAATAATTGCTATGCATAGAAAAGGTGTAGAACATAGGCGCAAAACATAGGAAGCAATAAGCCTAGGCAAGGTGATAGATAGATAGATAACATACAAGACCGGACTGAGCTGGTATGTAGTGTTGTTTGGGTGCAAATGGGTTGACGGGGCGCGCGATAAAAATGACGAAAACACGTATGACGATGCCGGCATCAAGTGCCCTCGTGGCGCATTAGGTTAAACGCAACGGAACGAAAATGACAATGGTAGAGGATGTTTAGTTCGAATCCACATTGCAAGCCGGGACTGAACGTTGAAGAAACATGAAGAATTGTACTTCTCACCGATCAGCCACGTGACTGAGGATGTACAGTATCTTCGGCGAGGTGAGCAAAAGCACTGTCACTGCAAACCGGCTGGTCCGGATGTGGTGGTTTGGACGAACAAAACGTGTCTGAATCCGACGATCCCGGCTTCCCTTGCTTCCTCTCAGACGTAGCCACCAAGCAGCACGACACGTCTGATTTTGTCCCGGTGGTTGATGAGGAACATTGTGAATTCCAAAGCTAAAATGAACATAGAGAACAACATAACAGCGCACAGTGACGGAAAAAACGGTTTTTCCCGAAAAGGTTCGATCTCACTAGGGTGGTGGGTACATATTACTGAGGCGAATTGTGAGCAAGTACCATGATGAGCTTACATGTCGAAATTACGTTCAAGGTGAACCGGCTGTTATGCCCAAATGCACTGATTATTGTTACGTTTTACGGTTTCGCTTTTTTACCACTAGAGTAAGAACTGAGGGTCCTGGGAGACGTTTAAGAGTAAGCTGGACAACACAAAGGAAGCTCGACAAATGTTACAAATGAGTTAGTTCGCTGCTGTGTTCGTCCAGCAGCGCCTGACAGTGAACAAACTGGCTTTTTACAAAGAGTGTACACATACGTTTTTTCTTTGCAAAACCTTTTTGCAAATCTAAGTTCGAAAGGTTTCCGATTTGATGTCAGACCAATCGACATGTTGACAGTTTGGTAGTGCTCTGGTCTTCGCGTTTTCCTCAGGTTGCACGTGATCTGCAAAATTGTAGCTGCACCTGATTTAGAAGGACAGTTGTCCCTTATCGATGCTTTTATCGACTGGTAAGCAAAGACAGGTTAATCATAGCCACACATAACAAGAACCTATAAAAACCATTCAAACGGTCCAGGAAGTCTGATCGAACTAAACCACAGCGAAAATAAAACTGTGAAACGATCGATTTACACGCAACGCAGCGTGACATAAAAGAGCAACTAAGTCTCACACGGTGAGAATAAAAACGATCGTCCAGGTGTCCTTATGGTTGGAAACTACACAAAAACGACTTACTTCATTAAGTGTGCAGTAATATGCAGCCACGTCAGTGGTAAGTGGAAGTCACAATGAACGACGGTTCAACAAAAACTGGTGGGAGCAGATATTTATCAGCTCCTAACCCTAAGAGAACCGCTACTTAGATAAATCCCGCTGGAAATGTTGTTCACTGATTCTCCATGGTCTAAGAGTCTCAACTTTGGCGAAGAACACAGGGTCGATAACTTTCGTTCAAACCCGTTCGATGGAAGCACGTTGTTGCATCTTGAATCCAACCCAGTTAGAGCCGCCTCATGATAGTCATCGCATCAGTTTGAAGCTTGGACCGTTTACATGAAAAGCACCAACGGAGGTGTGAATGAAGGACACTGTCCTAAAACAGGACAAGTGCTGGTAAATTAGTCCAGGCACTTTATGAAAGCTTGTCCAGTTGACTTCTGGGTAGGATTCTAGAGAGGACTGCTTACGTTAATCTTTTCTCTCCACTTGAGGAAATCGCAGTCTTTATGCAACTTGCTGAAGGCTTGATGTACTTATACCAATCAGTAGAAATATCATAATAACATAGTGATCGATCATCCGAAATTTTTGCAAATAGTGAAACCGTGACTATTGGAGTACAGATAGCGACAGGTCTGCTTAGGGTTTGGTGTCGAAAAACAACTCTAAGATCACAATGCGCAGACCAAATCGATTCTACAGAAACAGAACTCATTCTCAGTTGCAGTTTAAATCGGATGCAATGGTCAGAGTCCGGAGGAACGCGTACACCAAAAACGAGCGTGTCATCGGATGGGGGTTCGCAATTGTAGATTAGGGGGACATGAAACCTACAGACAGGCATAAGGAGCCATGTATATTTTTTCAGGATCCTAGTCTGTCAAGCTCAGTGAACGGGTGGTGTGAGTTTTCGGTTGACCAGGGCTTACCTGAGACGACATTTGTTGAGGGTGTGATGTGACGGGCAAAGTGCCAGAATTGATCAGAGCACTCACGAAAGGATTTGCAAACAGAGCAGCCAGAGCCTCTTGTTGTTGTTGTAGCTGGGTTTTTTCACTCACATTTAAAACTGTGCTCGGTGTTTGGATTGCCGTGGTGATTTGAACGTTACTGTCCTCGCTTGCTACACTTGAGTCGAGTTCTCCTATCTCTGCCAAAGGTGAACCTTCTGAATTTGTAAATCCTGTGGTACTATAGCCGGTACTCTGTCCACTGCCCGTGCCGGCAGCCTCCGTGTCAACAAAAAGAGGTCTAGAGATGTCACTGGAAGACACATTCAGTGTACTAAAAAGTTGTCGTATGACTCCAAGGGAATCCCGTAAGTGTTCGGTCATAAAGTCGCGCTGCCGCTTCAAAGCCTCGACTTCGTGTTCTTTCTAAAATGGTGGGAGATTACAGTATGCATATTACCAAATCTGAGTATACAGGGAAGATCTAAGGGGAAGACTAGTTTTCATCCTAGTAAAAACAATGAGACCAAACTCAATGGATTTGACCTTCCTGTTCTGAATTCATGACCATCAGCATGCATTATTTCTATCACCCTCATGAGTCTTCTAGAAGGACTGTGTTCTCGAGCGGAACGAAAAGAGCGTGTTACGGTTATGAAAGTAATTCGCGGTCGATTAGGCTATAAGTTGACAGGAAACCATGAAAATCCTCAACAGGGAATTCAGCTACATTGAGAAGTGCCGACTCATCGGGTGGGGAACCTGGGAAAAGAGTCACCGGCCGCTAGAGATACTGACAGATGCGGTTGGCGACTTCTTGGTATTAAAGTTATGGTATAGACCCTCCCAATCACAGTACTAACACGAACTTCCAATAAGTCGACTCCAACTCAGTGTAGTGCGTCTTCACAATCACGTGGAGGTCAGTACACAATCCTCCGTAAAAACCAGGGAAGGGAAGCATTCAGGCTGTAAAATTCGTTACTTTGATAGTGAACTGTTTGGTCTGGTAACCACCCACAGCTAATGAGGCATGGTCAAGGACCGACGAGTATGCAGAAGTTAGCTCCACTGGTGTCTCTATTCTGTGGCCGAAATTCGACACATTCGAGTTTCGTGCGTGGCCACTTGGACATCGCGGTAACGAATAGCCATGACTCTCGAAGAGTCAAATATCCTCGGCATTGAAGTAATGTGTGAGGCTGCGTTTTTAAACAAAGTTGCGTATCATGTAAAGCATTTCCCATGGAACATCCTTAATCGTGTGACATGCTAGATAACACGTAACACACAGAAAATGGCTTAACAGACAACCCCACTAGAAAGCCCAGTAGATATTATCATAGAATTCCATTTCAACGACCTGGGGTTGGATTCTCGCATGAGCGCTCTCAAATTGGTTGCCGGCCTCCGCATAGGTCATCTGATAAATTAGGACGCAGGCGGTAGTTTGTTAAACAAAAAAATAAGCGAACAACTCGAAACTCCGTGTCCAATTCAAAACGGCGGCTAGTAAAGTCAAAGATGAGTTCGACCTCTGTCAGGTAGATGTCTTCGGCCCGCACCACGTCGGTTTGGTCACCATAGAAACGGGGGTACAATGTCAGAGGGTTGAGGTGGGTAACCCGCCTTTTTCGTGGGACGCTGGAGTTACCGGTGTATCTAAGTTGAAGATTCAGACTTGAACTAACGAACTGTCGCCTACAATCGCTGGACGGGAACAAATCACCTCTAAGCCTAACCAGATTGCAAACGGGAAACATAACCCTTCGACAAATGGCTTTGCGCCGTCATGGTGGTACGCTTGTCGAGGTAAAAATGCAGGCTGATAACACTGTTAGGATTGTATAAACAACACGACAAGGTTGGTCATAGATATCGTACAAAGCCACGACGAACAGGAACACATTATCGATACGACAAAATATGCCAAACTTACCGACCCCAGACGCTGTCTAACTTCATCCAGTTCGCGCTGCAGCGATAAGCGTTCGAGCTCAGATCGAGGATTGCTGAATGGTGAGGACATGAGAATCGGTGACTGTGGCAAATGAAGAAAGTT
Source organism: Opisthorchis felineus (assembly GCA_004794785.1). Lineage (NCBI taxonomy): Eukaryota > Metazoa > Platyhelminthes > Trematoda > Opisthorchiida > Opisthorchiidae > Opisthorchis > Opisthorchis felineus. The sequence goes on along the minus strand of SJOL01007890.1, from coordinate 128,368 downwards.
GACGTTTGAAGTGGCGTGTGTTGTAGCAGGTGCATCAGCTGTGCCCGCACAAGCCTCCGGACTTAGTGGGGGTGTACTGGTGGTCTCAGGTTTGCTGTCTCCGTGTGACTCCGATTGTTCACTGTGTGAGTGTGGGACAACAGAAACCTGTGAGAAAGGGAAAGAAAAGTCATTTGAAAACCCCAGGTGAATAGCTCAAACGTATAGTACTCGAATGTCGGATACGAACAATGGGTTTGATGATTCTCTTCGAATCGAACCAACGATGCCGATGAGTAATTAATTGTTTAATAATAATACTCGATACACAACTATGCATCAAAGGCCCAAAACATTTTGAACACATCAGTTAGTGCGGGATTTGCTGGCTTTCCAGAATAGTGCAATAACAATTGGGTGAACTTCCTGTTGGGTACTACAAGGAGTTACAAGTAGCACAAACGCATTCAAAGTCTAGCTAAATAGGGTTCTCTTTGTAAACAATGAGATAGTTCATATCTAGCGAAATGCAATCCTTTTCAATATGAGTTAGTGTTAACGGGAGACTCAAATGACATTCTTCAGCTAAATGTGCTACACAGAGTCCGTCTCATATTTCAGCTGGTACGATATTTGAGATCTCGCATTACATTTTCCTGACGGATCACGTTATTCGTAAAGTTGCTGAAAACACTCCGACAACCCACGATCAGTTTCACCTTGGTTCCAACTCATCAACGACGGTAACAGGGCGTCGACAAGTTGGACCGCACTGGTTGTTTGAGGCAGTAATTTTTCCGTTCTGCCCCTAAATGTGCACCAAAGAGCAGTAAAGGAACAGGTTGAAGCGTTCTGCGCGTATTGACGCAGCTGAATTCATCGTCCCATACAACACACATACTTGTCAGAGAGAGGGAACAGGATCCCTTATGAAATTAACTGAGAACAAGTGGAACGCTGTTAACTGGAAACAACACCGCCCACAACTCTTCTTCGTAAGCTGCTAAGTTGAAATGTAAATCATGATGAAAAATTTGCCTGTATTCCGGATCAATACCAAAATAATCAATAACAAGTGGACAAAATGGTTAATGTTTCAAAGTGAGTGGTTAGTCAAACGCACCACCCGGTGTGGATATGAGTCGTTATTTACGACAGACCACCTGCCTCCCTGTTGAGTGTTTGGGAGTTACAAGAGATTGGAAGAGAGGCGAGACTATAAAACAGATGAAGGATGCAAGAGGTTCAACCTGGCATCTCGTCAACTGGTGAGTGACAGCCTTGAGTAAGAGAAATGGAGCTTGCAAAATACAAGAGCATCCCTAAAGCGGTTGGATCATGATAGAGAACCAGCTGAATGGGTACCGGCTGCAACAGTACTTAAACAAATCGGTCAGGAGTATTGGGACATGATCAGACGCACAGGAGTGCGCCGGTTGACGAAAGAACTTCAAATAGTTTGCATTGGGGGTAACCTAGGCAGCTAACCTGCTGCCAGTTCGCCCAGCCATCAGAATCGGAATGGCTAATTCAAACAATTAAAAAGTGGTCATCATTTTTCTTGCTAGCTTTGTGGGCTTTCTCATGCAACCGCTTAAGTAACGATGTGCTGGGCACTCGAGTTTTGGCTAGTTCTGTGCACTCAGGCAGTTAAACTTATGGCATGTGAAAGTAGCACCGTAACCTAGGAACACTCCTGGTATGATCGGTTGGTCTGCATCAGACAAACGCTCAAGAAAGTCCCGTGTGTCAAGTTTAGCTCCGTCAGCTACACACATCTGCACAGTATCTAACAATAAAACTGTGGTAAAATTTCACCCTAGTTGGTTTTAAGAGAGTGCATATTCTGCAAGCCAATGCCAAGTTCGACCCGTTCGAACAGAGTAGCCTAGTGGTTAACATTACGGACTTTCGTTTCGATGGTCGGGGTTCCAATCACTGCAGTGGCGCTTTCGAATTGGGGACCATTTTGAAAATTGTGCACACATGTTGTCTGATCAATAAAAGACGTAAGAAGTACTCAACTAAAAGACTGTCGGTAATATTGGCACAAACCAAGGAGAAAAATCGTGAGATTTCCTGTGGATGAAAGCGACGGTTTTTTCTTGAAAACTTGATTTCGCTCAAAATGAAGTAGTTGTTCTGAAGTCAAGGGATAGGAATGAAACAAATGCCTAGTATAAATGAATTAAAAACAAGGCTAATACAAATTCTGGCTCCCATGCACCTCCTGTGACAGGAAGCGTAAGTCACTTCTTAATAATCGGAATAATCGTAAGATTTTATGAGACCTACGACGCAGCCAGTCTCTAACACGTGTTTCGTTATCCTGCTTGTTGGGCAGCCGGAAGTGGATTCCTATAACCACTGTGACACGTGTCTGATGCTTGGTCTACATACATGGATCCCCAGTTACGAGGTTAATTGATGTATGGAGGCACAGGACCTGTCTTCCGTAATTTCAGACCTCACACATTAATTCAGGTCCTTTTGGTCAAGCTTCTCTACACTCGGGTTAGCGGCAAATCCTATGGAAAGCTTTGCCTTAGCTCGTTCCGACCTACTAGAGAGAAAGCCTACAACCTCAGTATTGCTCCCTGGAATACCAGGGTCAATCGAGAACCGCACAGATACCTCGAAGTCGGGAGCAATTTCTCCAAGCTTCTTGAAAGATCCGTTCGGACGGGTTTCATGGAACTTGAAAGGAAAATGACCTTGCATTCGGTAAAAAGGCAACCTATGGGGGAGATTGGTAGTGCTATTCAAAGAACAAGTGAGCGGGGATGCGATCCAGCAAGGGGAGGATGACTTTTCGACTATCTCAAAAGAGAATAGTATCAAGGAGGTAAACACGTTGCCATAACTACTAAATATGGTTTAACTGCTAATATGCAATTTGTGCATAAACAGCAATATAAACAGCATGGAATTGTACAATTGTTGTGAACTGCCGTTCAGACTAAGCTATTCGAATCGGGCTCAGATTTGATACGCGGCGATCGTCCATCAGCGAGCAGACGTATGAAGCACCACCACTTGATTTCACGGTATTGTCCGGTGAAGGTCGCGGAGTAAACAAAAGTGCAGGTAAGCTAACTGGTCACAAGACGAAAGTGGAACAACTTGCTAAGTCAGCTGACTGATCAATGTGTCCCGGGAAGAACAGCGCGCACACGCGCACAAGCAATGCGTTGTGTAAACACTCGCATTTGTCCACCACATAATTGTTAGCTGGCATGCAGAAAATAAACAGCCACGATAAACCCACACTGCTAGCAAATGTTGTAAAAATGGTTGGTACGATCAGGTTCTACTGTGTACACACGCAGTAGAGCAAGCGAGAAATCGCACATAAGAAGCGGTTTGAAATATGCAAAATTTCAAGCAGGATGAGGAGTAATTATTCAGAATTTCGTTCCAGCAATTACACATGCCCTTCAATAAGTGAAAGTTACATCATCGCACTTTTGGGATCAAGATAGTCGCGAAATCATGAGCAGTTGGTCTAAATAGACTACATTGATAGGTGCTCCGTGGGATGCAGCATGAGTACCCTCCCGAAAGCGATCTCGTTTGCTTAGCTTTCACATTCTGTAAAATACGGTAAGTGATAATCCCACCATGCGGTTTTCTTCCGGAAGCGCGTGAATCCAATAAAGACCTGCCACATCGTTCCTAAAATTTCGCGCGGAATTAGTGATCCACTTAGGAGACACAGAAAAGGGCTATACATGTCCTTTACGGAGAATGGGGTGCTGTGTCAACTTTATTATCAAGGAGGGCACATCAGTGTCTCACACGAATGCTTTCCTGCCATGCGACGATGATTTATTCCAAATGATTATCGTGGAAAAAAGAATAAAAGGAAGAGGGCACGCGCCTGGCACCAGCCTGCTACAGGCACTAAAAGGTCCCTACAACTCCAGACATTCGATCACACAATCTAGATAAAAACCGACAACAAGAACGCCATTGAAGTCAGTTAGTAGGCATAGCTTGCACATTCGGTCGTGGCTGACATCCAGTGGTCTATCCGAGGGGTTGCCCCTTTGCGGAGGTCCCGCTTGAGAGATGATTTACTGCCGTTTCTGGGCTGCGAACTTTCGCGTCTTCATGCGCCCAGTTAAAACAGACTAAGTCGTAAGCCCAATAGTGATATCAGTCTGAAATCTTCAGAAAGAGGAAAGAAATTGCGTGATGAAGCACGGTGGGAAGTACCAGGAACAGTGATTGGACCACAAAGGGCCAAAAGATACGAATGTAGGAGTGACGAAAAATTTCACGTTCATTCTGTTTAATATCATATTATTGGGAAAATCTCCCGTTGTAAGCGACGGTCTTCCTTCAGGTCAAGCGGGTCGCTTAGAGTGAACTTCACCTCACAGTATTCGAACATTCTGGATCTCGAGACAGCTCAGTGGCTAAGGAACAAACTTACTGACAAGAAGGTTCGTGGTTCGAACCCAACCTTGGTATCTCGATTACTCCTGTCTAGGCTAGGGCAACCTGGCAGTATCTCAGCCCTCGTGCTTCCTACCATTGGCATGGTAATTGGACACCGAAAGACCGATTATTATTCGAACATTCGGGTATTCGAATACAAAAAAAACGTTCAAATATGGCACCTTCTCAACGTTTAGCTATCGCGCAATCCGAAGGAAGATGCATACAATCCGAAAAAAGTGCCGGAGTGACCGAATCCAGATAGGAGCAGTCGAAGAAACAGGGTTGGGTTCGTACAACGCACTCCCCGGTCCTCTCCTCAAGCGTGCAAATAATCCACTGAAGTCAGCATTCACCTTCCACGTGCCTGCTTTTATGCAAGCGTACAACTGGTTACGGCTTCATAGTAGATCAGCTCAACACAACTATGTCGTTTGCCTGACATATCAAACCAATGAAAGTACGATGTAGGTTATGGTGTTCGTCACCAGTAGTGTGGCAATATGTGAACCCTCATCCGATAAGAGGAAGTCACTGCTTGATCAAATCAGCCGCTAACCAAAATTGGAAGCGCAACAAATATCGAACAAGCAAACAAGGGGAAGCGAATGGTTCGATTTTCACGACAGATAGATATAGCACGGTACGCGTTCAGCTGACTTCGGATCACGAACAACAGGTGATACAAGCCTATAATTCGTGACATTCACTCACTCACCTGACTTACGGCATCACGTGCAATGTTTGCCAAAGCACTCTTAGCGCAGCACCCTAGATCGAACATCGGTTTCTGATGACTGCGAAGTACCGGAGTGCCAACCACAGGAGAGAAACTCTGAGATATTTGAGAGGTCGCCGGAGATGAAAGATTGGACGCTGAACGAGTGGTCCCATGAGGTTCAGTGAAATTCACCGGCCATGTGCTTTTTGGGCTTATTCTATTTGATTGTGTCACTGAATACGATGGGTGTGTTGGACGGGAAGCCGCAATGGTACCATTGGTGTCATGTTGGTGGACGGATGAATCTGGCTGTTCAAACACATAGCGCCTAGGGATAGACACTGGATCTGATTCCGCCGTGTCCATGGGTGATGACGAACATCTGTTGAGCGGAACATTCGACCCAGGTGAATAGTCAACATTTTCGAAACCTGACTGAGCATGGAGTAAAATATCGTCTAGTGGTGACTGAAATCCGGCATCTGAATTACTTTTGTCATTGTGTTTGAGGGCCGGATCATTTGACGGCGGTATGAAGCACTGATAGAGCGCGTGTAAATCATCGAACAAGCCAGAGGGAACTCGGGGAGGCTCCGAGGTCTTCCCAGATGCTTCTGCAAGACTTTTGTACGCCATATGATGATAGTCTGGCTGGTCACTCCCTACAATGCGAACAAATGAGAGCTGAGTTGGTTATGCACGAATGTCAAACCAAATCGAAAGAGATTTATTTAGTTTCACTCACCGGTCCAATGAAACACATGAAAGCCGGTCTGTAACCATAGCATACGTCAGAACAAACTGTAACACTATCACACTGCTTTCTAATTTCGCTGAATCACGAGGTTATCACTAAATAGCTATCTAGGAGAATTTTAACCAGAAACCAATAACAATAAAACAAAGGAAGTAGGGCCAACATAAGCACACAACGGTTAAACGTCGTGTGTCCACCGAAGATTGATCTGACCATTACATCACAACTTTCGACCCACGAAATGAATGTTGCCTAGGCTTAAAGTTAACTATCAAACATAACTGAGGAGCGGAAATCTCCAATAAATTGTACCCCCGTATCACCGAGGGTCACTCAGGATCACGTTGCCTTCGGCATCCACAACGCGTCCTCCCTGAACGACACCTAGCCACCAGATCAGGTACGCTGATTCGCTCAACTGAACAAAGCACTACAGCTCAAATATATCTATAACCTGAGGCTATTTGTTCCATGCTTATATCAACGTCATGTTGGTCGTACAGCCAAACTTCACGGCACCAACTCCGTCCAACAGACAATGCAGTAGATGATCGGCAATGCATCCGATGTCTCGACAAGCTTTGAGAAGTTTGTCCAATGAGGTAGCAAATTCAAACTATAATTGGAAGGTGCCTTCCAAAGTGTGCATTGTTTGCACAACTGCTACGAAACGAGAGAACGTAGCAAGCTTGGAGAACGTCCACATTTCTCAAGCACGCTGGTGAGTTCTCTCAACGAGAGCAACTAAGCATACTGCGGTCGAGCCAGAAGCTACGAACTGGAGAATGGTCTATTTGACGAGCGGCAACACCTAATAGCTGCATCTAGAAGGACTCGATCACTGAATGACCAACGGAAATTTGATAGTTGGAATGTGTAGTGAATCGAACCCCAAGGCCTCGCATGTGTTCCCCCAGAGTGTCTCGATAATGATGGCTTGATAGGAGTCGTAGGGTCTCAATAGCAAACTAGAGACAAGCCGATCTGAAGTTCGGGTATCCTGACAGGTATGTGAAGCTTAGAGTTTCACGCCACAGGTTGGAAACTTTTTGGAATGTATTGAATTCACAGCGATTCGTTCTTAGATTTCTACCCGAACACTTAAAAACTATTGCGGAGCAACCGAAACGTCTGATGGAGAATGGTTCACCTTAACACATACATCTGGCTCGTTATAGTGGTATTACTAGAATTATGAGACAGTATGAAACAGATTTGGTATTCACCCCACAATTGTGTACTGGCGATTAACAAAAAACTAGCGAAAGTGAGTGGGTGCGCGCCACCCATAAAAGCGGCTTTATCGACCCGTGTGTCCAATATCGACCAAAACTGAAAGGATTATGAACACAATCGGAATCTCACATATCTAATAGTAAAACAACAAATGTGATCCAAACTACGGCAGCCACACTACTGGATAGGGAAAACCATCAAGATTTGGCAGGTGCAATCAGTACTACGTCAGAAGCATAAGCAACCGGTACCACATTGTACTGCTTGCTAGGTCAGTCTAAATAACAGTTAGAGAATCCACTATTGCGATTAAATGATCTTTGCAGTTACCGAGAGGTTGAAAATGTAACAATTCATGCTGGTTCCCCAAAGTATATCACTTGAGTACCTACCGAGACCATATGGAGCAACAGAAGTCACTACGTCCGTGAACTTTGTGCTCCACCTGAAACGTACACTCAGAGGCGACTGGCTCACATTTATGGATCAAACAGCCGCATCAATAAGAAGTGGTTACAGAAAATAAGCGGAAACAACTACCAATGCGCACGGTGAGTAAAGGCTAAGATTGAAACAGAGCAACTGGCAACTGATTGCACTGCATGTGCAGTGAGAACAACAAGGAAGTTATGTGAATGTAGGACAGGTTCGTCCGCGTGATCGGTCATGTGAGCTGGAGAGATTCACATTGATTGACTGATTCAAGCCTTAAGCGGACAACCGTTCTAATGCTGAAATACCAATATCGGGCGTATCGGTGTGAGTTTATGAACAGAACTAAGAACATAAAACATGCTCCAGAATGGTTTAGTGAGACTAGTGAGCAAAGTTGTGCACAACGCCCCCAATTATCATGTTCAGGGAAAATCCGTCAATCGGTGAACCACTAGTTAATTATGAAGCGCTTTAGAAAACCTCTGGAATTGAGGCGAATTGGAACGACTCAGTAAGCTCTCTCAAAGGCGTCGTTAAAATTGAAAAGTGAAAAGTTGGTCAAACGGAGGCATAAAGCCAGCATCTTCGAATGGAGGTTGGCAACAACCTGGAAACAAGCACAGGACAGTCAAGGTGACATCGAGATTACGGGCAATCAACTGCCATTTCGAGGATCGCAGGTTCGATGAAGCCGCACAAAAAAACTGATGACCACCACTCGGGATGAAACGCATCCACACATGAACATCAAATATGAACACCTATTGCTAACAAGCACACAAGTATTCTCAAGGCAAACCCAGTTTGGTACCATGCATCAATCAACTGATCTGTATAATGGCCTGACTTCGGAAAACAAGACAGTACGTGATGACTCAGCTCCGTGAGATTGACAGAAATAGTCAGAAACAGGGTAGTGCTAAAAAGTGCTCGCGGATCAACCAGCCATAAATTGGTGCTCCCATTTGTGGTGAATAGATGGTCCCGTCAAGTGGACTCAGTACAAACAATGCATCGATTTCCCCCAGGGAACGCCCGAGTTCTTTTTTCCGCTCCGAGCATGCCGTGTCAAGTTGCCATAACAACAAAATAACTCGTTTCCTGCGTATTACAGAGGAAGCTTAAGTCACCGTTCAACCGTTAAGTAAGGACACTGACAGTCAAGCAAGTGGGACGAAGTGAAAAAAATAGCCTGAACTACGGAAGACCAGCTACCTTGCACAGAACGCACGACTAACCTGTGTGCAAACTGTGTCGCTCTGACTCCGCCAAAACATTGATCTGTTCATCCGCATGCACGCTACCCGAAAAGTTATGGCTACACTCGGCTGGTTCAGAAACATTGCTGCCCGAGTGTGGGAGTGAGAAGTCCAATACCAGGCCACTGTCTCTATTGCTTGTATCTAGAAGTGAACTGGAGGCCATTGCAGCTGAAGCAGAAGTCCTGACAACACTGACAGGCAGATCAAGAAGGGCTGAAATATCAGCATCATTTCCACTGGTTTCACTGTTGTTCCCCGAGTCCATAGCTGTCTGCCACGGCCAGGGTGATGCAAGGAAGTGCCCGGTAGAATGCGAGTCCGATGTGGACAAAGTCGTCGTCGTGGCCTGGTGGCTCCATATATCACCTACGTAAAGGTACAACAGAAAAGGTGCTACAGGTTATACGTCAATGACAGGAAGAGAATAAACCTAAAGGTCCGGAAAAAAAAACCGGTTTGCATGGATCAAATGGTCAGAACAGAGGCAGTCGCGCAATCGCTAACACTGTCTAGATCCAAGAAGGTGGCTGAAAAAACGAAGCAAATGTTTTGAAATTTTACTCTGAGTTAAAGTGAGGTTTCCCACAAGTTAAAAGGCGCCATTGGCTCACCGACACTGTCTAGCCACCAGGCCACGCGTGACTGTTATCGTTGAATAAAGACTTGCAAAAACACGAAACCTTGTGCCTGATGATTTGGTTTCTAAGTTGTTTATTCCTAAAGTCAAGTACTTCTGCTCTTCCCCAGTGGTAATCATCATCAATCAACCATCAATGTGTGAATTCAGTCATCGTGGACCATAAAATCTATACATGGGAAAGTCCGCAGAATCCATAGTCATGCAGACAGCAGCTGGTACTGCAGCATGAGCACTTGGAATCCGGTTGGTCCTGTACCCCACAGTTTCGCTCTCCGCAGAACTCATCGACAGTGCGCCTTTGGTTGTGCCAGGACCCGAACTCTGAACATCTGGTATGCAAGGTAAACGTGTTCCTACTATCGCACAAATGCAAATTGAACGCGTCTGAATAGGTAATCTGAACGGGTCAGTATGTTCGCACTATAGTGGCTTTTCTGGAAAAGGAACGGTATGAAGACGTCAGCAACTGAAAAGAAGTCAAATATACTTTGGATGGTATGCCACCTGACGAGATTTACGATAGAACATTCACACCAGCAACTCATGGTTTCGGCATATGGTAAAGCAAGCAGGGGCGGCATTCAATGGGTGGCAGGTCACAGTGGTGAAATTGTTTGCTAACAATTCTGGACGGCAAACACAACAGGAGCCCCACTCGTAAATAATGATAATCGCTCAACTGTAACACCCTTTCAGTGCCTAGCTGCTATGCCACCCGGAAGCACGAGGGCTGGGATACTGCCAGGTTGCCCAAGCCTAGACAGTGGGAGTCGAGAGGCAGCGGTCGGGTTCGAACCACGGACATTCCGGTCAGTAGATTCGCGCTCTAACCACTTGAGCCATGTGCCCCCCCCCACACTCGTAAGGTTAACCCATGAGTACCAAAACCAATCCAACAGGAAGTTGAAAGCAAAGTATGAACTGGTTTGTGATCAGATACACACAAGTGTAAAAAACGCACCTCGTAAAAAGTGGACGGAACTGTTGGGCATAGGCATGGAACGATCGAAAGTAGATTCCAGACCATCACCAACCGCTTGACTGTGATTACGGCTTGCGGGGAAAATGCTGGCATGAGAGTTACCTGACAAACCGAGGACCTGCCCATTCTCTTGATAGGGATATTGGTGCGACTGTTTCCTTTGTCCAGTACGAAGCAGCTGTTGCACATTTGGACTCCTGGACGACGGGCCGATTCCTGAGCAGACAGGACGAATAGAGCTGGAAGTATTCGGGATACCAAAAGCACTGCTACAGCCCGGATAAGTAAAGGTGTACACGGAAGTAGGGTTGGCTATGGGGCTAGATGAAGCCACAGAGTCCCGAGAAGTCATTGAAAGCCCGTTCTCTGAACATACAGAATTCCCACTTCGGTGTCTTCCCTTGTCTCCGAAACCAGGTTTGGTTGTCAGGACATTGGTCAATGCTGTGGTGGATGCGGAAAATAAATATAGATAATACTAAAATACTAACCCTAAGCCAGCACAAAAATTCCCACATTCGCAGCTCGTAAGGAGGAACGGTGGTCATACCTTGCAACACATTTGCTAGCTGGTGACAAAAGCTTGTGGAATCAGCCTGAACTTCCGATCAAAACTGTTACAGCTGTGTAATCTAGATTTAGAAACGAACAACCTCAATTTCCACTCGTTAAAAACCAACGCATTTACCAGAGTCTATTTTTCGGGACAGAAAGACCGATTGCACTGTAACGTTCTACTTATCCGATAAGCGATTGGGTTCCACATGCAGTCCATGAGGTAAAACAAAAAATCGAGTTATTTCTGAGTTTATCTGATACGTGTCAAGGGCGCCCCACCGACACTAGGACTGGTACCAGAATTAATTTCAGCTCATCGTAGTCAGACCAGTCAACTCACACAAACGAGTGCGTAACTGAACACAGGTAACATACATTAAAGTGGGCTGAAAATTATCTCCGAGATATAAAGAAACTTCACCAGCTCTTCTCCATTGAATGCCGTAAGAAAACTACCGGGTACGCAGTAGAGCAATAATTTACACTTAATGGCGTCCGGCTTCGAAGTACAGTTTCTTTTTTGTTCCTGACAAAGAGGTTTAATGTTCACAGAGTAGAACAGACACAAAGAAACCATATGTTGCAACAAGTCTGTGGTACAGTTGCAGTTATTTTGAAAGCCAAAAACATAAGCGAGCAAAAAATACGGGCCATTGCCAAAACCGTCCTCTTCCAGTTCATCAACATTACCGTTCCCAAGGGACAGCTCTCCAAAGCAAGAGTAACATCGTTAAGCAGCCTAGATTGGATCAGATATGAATAGTTTGAAAAAGCCCCCATTTCTCCTTGGTATCGTCAACACCGAAACCCAAAATAATAGCTTGTACAAGGACTCCGTTATTTGGCCTCAACCAATATCTTAACATTTTCAATGGAGCGATGAAGAACTCTTTTCATCCTGCTCGCACAATCCAGACTCACCTAAAGGAAGATACATCACAGCGGTACATTCATCACCTGGCTGGTTGATCCTGACGGTTGATACCCAGAGGTACACGCACGCCTTACAAATCATGAACAAAAGGATAAACCAAAGCTCTGCGAGAAAGCTGTTCTGTTGGCCAGCGTCGCTCCCACAACAGGGGCGGGAATGAACTGTTAAAGCGATGCACGTGAGAAAAATAAACTAGGGTACTGTGTGAGGCAAATTAGGGCTTACGGTTAACTTGTTGTCGAGCCGAATAGAACGGCAACTGGAATTGGCTTGGATTGACAGACACGGATGACGCTATGGAGCCTGTTTCAGGACTGCATGCTACGTTGCTTGAGAAGTTTCGCTGGGTCGAGAGGCTGGCATGTCGTTCGCTCACTACGTTTGAGTTGTTTGGAGGTTGCCAAATACCCGCACTCTGGTGAGGGGAGACACAGCGACCAACCCGACGTCCACGACCCAGCACCATGGAATTCGATGCGTTACCCACCGGACCAAAAGCTGGCAGTAGATTCGATATTAAAGGAGTCGGCACTTGTGATGGACGTTTAGCAGCTTCGTTCGCACCTGTAAAAAAAGTCCAAAAAGAGATGAGCCGGATGCGTTATCATTGTCCACGAACAGTAGCAAAACGCCACTATCCAGCACGAAACCGTTGTCATTAGCCTATAATCACAAGGTAAAGGAGAATTTGCATATTTGTCATCGCCGTAAAGTAACCTCAAAATAAAGATGTACCCAAATGTGTTAAAATTGGAGGAAGTGCTCCAAGGGTACCAATGAAGTTCGCATAGGTTCATACCAAACACAAGGCGAAAGAAGATTGCGAAGTGCCAGCTGACGTGTAACGAATAGTAGGCTTGAGCCCAAACAAGCGTACATTCGGTCAACAGACTGGTATTGCTCCTATTCAGAATTCAGCTCATGATAGAGGGCGGAGGTGCATAAAAAGTTGTCGGAACTAGACCTGGATTCTGTGACAATCGCGCAATTTCACGGCCTAGAGATTGGTGCAAAGGAATTCAGACAGTGTTATCGAACCGAGTTATCAGTTTCGATAACATATGCTTTGTGGACCCGGCGGTATAAACAAACGCTAAGCGCATCAACAGGGAGTGTCATCTGCCCGTTTGGAAAAAATATAGTAACACATCAGTGAGGAAGTTTCCGAAGGCAATTGGTGTTGAACGAGCTGCATGATGTTTTTGACACCAGGCTTTGCGATGACTATAGCAGATAGTTTTCAGCACAATAGTTTAACTATAAATCACGATCTCCAGTCCTCGCAGGTCATTTGTGAATGAAGCAAAATAATGACTGAGCAGCACCGTGCAATGAGGATGGTCGTATGCAACCGCTATTGTGTTGGTGAAAAGGCCTCAGTTTAGATCCCTGAGGTTCAGTCCGTTTGCTGGAATAGGATAGGGAGTTTTGGTGACTGTAACAGACAAACTTTATTGACTGCGTCATTGTGACGTCTGTTAGTGTCGCTAATAGCTGAAAGCAATTTCTGACGTGACTAGCAATTACTTTGAGACTTCGCTGTCAGGTCGTGATCTGATGGCCCATGAACGGTTTATATGCATTAAATAGGCTATCTAGAAGAGACCACAATGGGATAGGTGGCTCTCTGACAGGCGAATGGCGGGACTAATTCGCTGCGGGCGGGTTGTGTATCGTAGAATTTATTCAAGGCAGCTCAATAACGCTGGACAGATGTGCCCACTAAGAATAAGAATCAAGAATGAACCTTTCCTGATAGCATCTGTCTTTATGCCCCAGTCCAGGGAAACAGAAGTGTGTTGGAATCTGTCCTATTTAGACATGGGTAACTTGACAACATTTCTGTTCCTGTGCCCAATATGGATTGCATAACAACCAGAAGATGAGAATAGACAATCCCCAAATTCGATGCGGAACGAATGAAACAATACGCTCGCAGAATGTAATCACGAACTACTGAGCGACATACCCCGCTCTCCAACCCAGTTAGCTCAGCGAAACAATCTGGCCACGGTGCCTGGTGCCCGAAACTTCATGAAGAAAATTCACCAGACGGACCCATTCCCCATATGGGCTCGTGACTTTCTCCACCCATATACTGTGTTAAAGCACGAAAGTTTGCTTGGCTAATTAAATAGAAACAGTCACTATTGATCGGCAAGCATAAGCTGAATGTCTGGAATCTAGTCCGTTCTGCGAAATACGGACATACAAAAAGCGGATCCGGAGCAAAGTGTACATCAAACCCGTCCAAGATGAAGGCGTTTCACTTGAAAGCGTGAAAAAGTGACCAGTCAGGGTTGAACAGGATTTTTTTCTACAAATATTTGTGTGGAGTATCACACCAAGTATGCAGGTATGACGGAGACTGGTGCGAATACACGCCTACATGCAGGTGTTCGTGGCCAAACCTCATATGCAGGGAAACAAATCGTGTGTGAGTGAATCAAGTACACCGGGACACCAGTGAATAAACCGTCACCGCGAGTAAGAGTGGGTTGAAATGAGTTCGAATGTAAACGATGTGATCCTATATGGAGAACCTGCCTCCACAACTGGTCCATTGGTCTATGCTCAAGAACAGCCAGTGTCCAGAAACTCGGGCGGTCTCTGAGTAGGTGAACACATTCAGGCATCCACCTATTTAAAGTTTGAATCAATCCCAATATCTGAACAAAATTTTTCGGATATATGCTAATTAGGAATAAATTAGACCGACTGGAACCCCGAATTCTACATGTTCGCCTGAGAATTGGTGCCGAGTGAATCATCAGTGCGAGGCTCAACTACAAAAAAAAATAATGCCCTTTCAGAACGAAGCTCGCGAGTTTCGTTTTCGGAAAATGGGAATACGATGGTGTAAAGTGCACTGATTGACTGATGAAAGCAAAATACTTATCACAGTACGGCATTGCACACTAACCGTGTACGGGCCTTCAATAGTATAACCAGTGTAGAGCAACAACGTTAGCATCAAACATCAGGAGGCGCAAGGGACGATTGCCGTGACTTCCGAACTTCAAAGTGTTTTTGCATACACAACGGTGAGTGCTCAAAACCAGATATCTTGAATATATCAAACTCGTAAACAGAGTAAACTGTGCAGTTAGATAATAGTTTCTGACTTTCTCACAAGCAGTCAGGATTCATTCAAACTAAACAGGACCTTTGCCGTGCGAACAGATGTGACCGGTAACCATATAATGTGGCGGTAAGACTAAATTTAAAACATGTTTCTTAAAATGTAGATGAGTGGTGATCAAGTCGAACGGACCGCGTCATAGATGGCTCTTACCAAACGGCAGCCACTGATTTCAGTATCGAAATAAAGAAAAATAAGCTAACTCGTTGCGAATTCCCCATCACGGGAAAACAGAGCACCTCAACGAAAAAAGGCCAACTGTCGTTTATCAGCTGCATGTTCAGAAGACGACCCACACGGACTGAATGGAGCAACAGTGGTGGAGTAGACAGAACGGAAAACAGATCGGCAAAACACCTCAGAGTAAAAACCAGTCGGAATGGCGAAGACACCCCATGCCTAAATTACATGAAGTATGTGATGTGCTCATTGGTCTCCTAATGAGCTGGTAAAAACAGGTACCACAAACGCCATACAAAAAATGCCCACCCGAGGGCAGGATATACCTTGGCTTCCTTCTCCCTGTACAAACGACAAAAGATAGCTAGTTCTTTCGAAAAGTTGTCCAGAAGGATTTGCCTGGGCCACTGCCTGCGGATACCCGACAACAGGATGCATTCTGCCAGAGGGTGCACTACCGAAGGACCGGGGAACATTGGCCGGTACTCCATCCGTTGACGCACCAGACGGAGACAGAGACTTTGAACTCAAGGAGAGATGGGCATGTAATTTTGAGAGGAAATCACGACCTGTGGAAAGCTCGGAGTCACAATGAGCAAAGGCACAGAAAGGACCGCGCGGGCAGTAACCAGAATTGATGACATCGTTGCACTTGGTTGATTTATAAATCTGCAGAGGATAGAAAGGGCAGCCAAGCGTTTATAAAACTCAGTGGAAATGTTCTTTCTTGCCTCCCGGCTATGGTATACGGGTACGGCAAGTACTTGACGATTTATTCGTCTTACCCGTAGAAACGCTTGCTTTTTGTTCTTAATTAGGGAGCACTTAAAGTTCAGCAGAGTTTATTTATTGTTATTATTCTACTGTTAGCTCTTACATTTATTCCCTGCATTACTTCTTATTTGTCCATTGATTTCACTCGATAGAATTTTCGAAACGTTTAACCTTACTCCAGTATTTTTTCATCAGAGGTCATCAGAGGACGAAACATGTAATTGTGACGCACCAATCACAACCAGATAGCTGGTGGGCTGACTTGAGAAATGAGGATGCTGTAATACCACCTCTAAAAGCTCTTCCGCTCGTCAAACAGATAATGATTAAAATGACTTTTTCTTCCACTGGAGTAGTGCAATCAAAGTCACCGGAGTCCCATAAGCAAATTCCGCAGAGCTGTTTCCTGGGAGATAGAGCAGTTCCCTGGAACGTTCCGATCATCCTGATATTTTGTGGTAAAGATCAGAATGGTAAGTCTTGCCGCGTTGCGCAGAACAGTGTGGGAAATGAGATTTACCGGAGGCATTGCGAATGAAAGGAAACAGCTTCCCAAAATCATACACATTTGCAGCTGTATCCATTTTATCACATATTTCTGCCCAATAGCGGTTTCGACCATTTCGAGAGTAGCAGGCTGTTTCACGTCTAAGTCGGCTACATTCATGTGTGCTAGGTTTGTGCCCTGAGGAGTAACGTATACCCCGATAACCAATCCTTATGAGTTTCGGTTGCTACCACGCTCATATAAAGCATCTGCAGGATCGCGGACGAAGGACCAGCAAGCGAATCCGTCTGGGAGTTAACCAAGTTGGAACATGTGAATCAGACCATGGCATCGATAGCGTTTGATAGCATACGCATAGGTCAGCATCCTCTAGATCAGACGTCTTCGGGGAGGGCGGTGCCTTTGGCGAGTCGTCAGGTGCAACTTAAAATTGGCTCGAACTAGCGTACGGACTGAGCCACCTTTACTTCCGGCTTCCGCTTCTCCGTATAATCCGTACTTCTCTACGGAGAAAGCTCATAGAGACGGGACTAGAATTCAAGTAGTTTAGCTGGTTAGTCGTCCATTGTTTGAGTACCATTTCTACTGGGACGCGGGAACCACGAGGAGCAGACGTCCACCTGTCTGAGATCGTTGAAGATGAGTGGGCATATGCCATCCTCACATTCATCGGGGGCAACTTTTCCAAGAACATGGCGGATTAGCCCATCAAACGGACCTGTGCGAACGTCCCAATCTCCTGCTGCAGCCAGTGTCTTGGTGTACTTGGTTTACAACTTGTGGGCACTTACAGAATTCGTCCTTGATGTGAGAATCAACGGGTGTGCGCGCAACATTTACTAAGATAATCGACAGCTTTACGGGGCGCTCCTTGAAGCCTGTTATTGTGATTCTCGGGAAACGAGGAGAACGCGATGAGGGTCTTTTTGGCGATTGGGCTCAAAGTAAATGACCAGATACATTCATTGGCCCATTATAATAAAATAGGCATAAAGAGCTGTTGCCAGGGGCCACTATTGATTTCAATCAAGAGCTTGCCTTCTGAGAGGCAAGCTATGGCTACGTGGCAGTCAGACAGCACTTGCATGGTGACATACTGGCTACCACGTCGAACAGTGTTCAAACGTTCTAGTAACCAATGAAATGCTGTTTTCTGTTACGCACAGTTCAGTCCAATTTTTCAGCTCACAAACCGTGCATCAAGATGCACTGGTCCCAGCTGTCACAGCTTAGCTCATCGAGGATGAGAATAAGGGAATGAGAGCTAGGAGTTAAAGACGATTGCCCAATCAGTTCATTACGCACAGACCCAGCTTGCGTTTCGATTACCCCAGCCACTGGGACAGTCGAAGGGCGACATCTCCGGAGGACTGAGAACATTAAAAGCGCAATGATTGGGATACGGGCATGCAGTACCATCAGAATATGATACTCGTGATGTCTCTAACGTCACTCGTCTGTTACTCGAGGGTATATTTCTGGTTTTTGCATGACCAAGTGCAACCTACAAGGCCAAAGGGGACATGTAAAGAACGGTTGAGGTGTACCGTCATCATGGCTACTGGATTCCAAAGTTAATCTCATCGGTCTAATCCACAAAGGTTGAACAATGTCCCCACAGCTGTTGATTTGAAGTCGGGACTTAGCCAGCTTCCCTGGACGGATAACCAATAGACTGCAAGCTGAGTAAATCACCCTACACCCAATTTCACTCCTTCACTTTAGTGATCATTGTAAACAGTAATTTAAAAAATCCTAAAATTATGCGACTTTGTGTTTGTATGTAGTTCGGACTGTACTTATCAGACACAACCATAGAGTACCAATAACGTTGTGTTTTGTTGTAACAGGATAACTTGGACTTCCGTATGACTTGTTGGAATCGCATGCCCATAAAAAAGTATATTCAAGCTGGAAGACGACCGGAATATTTAAAAAGGTTCTATCTCACTGCCAACAGTGACGTCAGCAACCTATGGTAGATCGCGCATGCGGATGAAACCGCGTAACAGGCGAAAAACACGTGATACGTGATGGTAAACAAGGCCGTAGCACTACCCAGACAGCCTTCACATAAGCTGAAAAGCGGGGCAGCCAATCGTTACGCGGATAAATTAGACAGCCCTGGAGCAACACGAGACAGCCTTTCTGGTGCGACTGAGTGTAGGCTAAAAGGCTTGACCGAAAATCACGAGTGTACGAACGTCTGAAAGTCGATAACGGGAACAGCATGGTAATCGTTGGTGTGGCAACTACCTCCAACACATTCTGAGATTTTTTTGGCATAACCTAGTGTTTCAAGAGAGAAAGGAGTCAAATCAGTCGAAATAATTTGGTTACGCAGACTGAGGAGCGGCAATGACTGGCAAAAAGCACCATCACTATGCACTCGACGGTATGCCGCTTCCGATGCTACCAAGCAAACATAACCACTTTTGATGAACAGTCCATAAGAAAATAGAACAGTCAGGATGAAAGTTTTTGACAGACTAAAATAAAGAGCGAAAACAGCCATGGTACAATCCTCCCCCAGTTTAGCACACAGCTGCCAGCCGTTAGTTCATATGCAACCAACACCCTGGAAACAGGACGCGTAAGAAAGTTTAAAAAAATCCTCTGAGTATTGTGTCTTTTGATGCGTGGCAAAATGGACGAACGAAGACCAAGATCACGCAGATGCAGACAGGATCAGTCCGCACGCCAGGAACGAGCTTGACAAGCGCATCTATGCGCAAACTACCCTCCGGACTAGATGAACAGTTGACGTCATAAAGCTACCAGTTGTTATCAAAGGTGCTGGCTTAACGAAGGGCCTAACAACAAACGCCATTAAGATTTGTGGAACGAATAATCACTCAGTCTTATTATAATTCTCCAGCTCCTTTGGCTACATCCGTTGACCAAATTACTGTCGGGTTGCTGAAGCTTGGGGAGGACAACCGGCTTGTCAGGGATGCGCTCGAATCAAGGAGCTAGGTTGCCAGGCTATGCTAGGTTGCATCTGTCTCCGGACAGGGTTCAAACAAGATCACTATTTTATACTTAGTTCCCTGGCTTTCTGTAACTATGGCATTTCACATTCGTTTTTCGGACTCTTAGTCATCGATAAATTTTCGTTCTGTATTATATTGTCTTGAAGGTAGGACTTCTGTTTTCCCTTTAATGCGAACGCTTGGATATCAATAGCTTTATCGTGCTCGCCCTAAACACTGTGCGGTGAACGACTTTGAACTCCAACCTCTAGGTCACATAATAGCTGGCAAACATTGAGTAGTCTGGGTTCACTTAGATCGTTTGAAGACGCAACTTCATGGTCTACATTGAAAGCGTGACACCGTCCGATGAAATCGGTCAAAGAACGTTTGTGAAAAAGCGAAAGTTAGACTCACTCAACAGTTGTCGAATCCAACAAACTCACGGAGAGGTCTGCGATCCAGCACCATACAAAACAGGACGCCAAAGTTCAAAGCTATCTCGAGGGACTCTTCGGCTTATTCCTAACCTGCTCGTAAATTTACTCAACCGTTCGTCTACCGCAGAAGCTGTGAACACTGAGGATGTGTTCGCCTTGGGCGAGTGGTTGTAAAGGCTAAGAGGTAGACTCCTTGTTCCTCAAATTGTCCCTGAATGATACACTCATCTGATTTAAACCATCTACGTCAGCACAACTACGGAGAGATAAAACGAATAAAACTTCCTCGCTAGCATCACTGTCACAGGTATTCATAAGCGGAGCTCCACTACAATGTAGTTAGGGGACCCATCACAACCCCCCAAAAACAGTCAAGGTCAAGCTACACTACCGGGATCACTCTAAGCAAGTGAATGAGTTAGAAATCGTCAACGACTATGCCAGATCCAAAAAACGCAGCCAAAGGCCACGTAAATTACTTCGTGAGCGAAACACCGGATGACTAGAGCAACAAAACAATCCGGGTGAGGAAATATGTGGAGTTCCGTGGTACACGGCTGATATAAGTAAATAAACTAGCCACTGCGGTAACTGAGAAGATTGATAGGTGAAAGTTAAACTGAAAAAGCTCAATCATGTGAGATCGAGCTCACCTCTGGATGGAATTGCTGTTCCGTCCGTGTGTGACAGTATCCACATGCATCTCCAGCTTCACACAAACTGCTGTCTTGCCACTCATCACCTGGACGTACAGACGGACACGGAGTACTTCTATAGCGCCACTTGTCCGGTGCGCGTCGCTTATCCTTCCCGTTATGATAGAACGGACAAGAGTAGCCCTGGCGACACATTCGTGGCGGCTTCTTGCATAAATCCGTCTTGTAACAAGCAAGGACGTGGAACATCTCTGTGTAACATATAAGGTAAGCAAAATCTGTTATGATGAACTGGTGCAATGGAAAGGTTAACAATAGGAACACTACGAGCTACATTTGAGGAAGCAATCTAATCGAAAGGAAGGGTAGCACACTCGATGTCAAGTGTTGATTGCTCAGAACTTCGTTATGACAGCGAACACGGTGTTCCGTGCGCATCTCA
This sequence comes from Opisthorchis felineus, assembly GCA_004794785.1. NCBI lineage: Eukaryota > Metazoa > Platyhelminthes > Trematoda > Opisthorchiida > Opisthorchiidae > Opisthorchis > Opisthorchis felineus. The sequence continues at coordinate 107,307 of SJOL01007890.1, read as the reverse complement.
GCACATTATTAGTAATTCACGAGATTTGACTGTGGGTATGCCTGCGCTCAGAGAAAGTACACCAATGAGTCTGTCCGGCAGGAACACTCAATTACCGTTGTTTGGCGAATAAATTACATTTTGTACGCACTTGCGAAAACGCCATATTTTTCTCGCTGCAGGTCAAGTTGAGGACAAGGTCAACTTTACTCCACAATGATCCATCAACCGATCATGTAAATATGGGACAGGCAAAAGTCTGACTAGGAAGTGAACACCACCATAGTGTGTGTTGGATGACCTTAAATTTGGTGTTTGCGAAAACCAGGTGACGGTCGCAGCAGCATGAGGATTTCATGTTAAGGCTTACTTATGGACATTAGAGATGCCAAAACGTTAAAAATCAGCCTAATGAAGGTCACGTACAGATTATATCTGACAAGCTTAATTTTGTTCATGGCTCAGCATGAACGCACACAGTTTGGCCTAGGGTTGTTGCTCTTTAACTCTTTTAGACGTGCACGACTCCCATACATATAGGGTCTCATGAGGAACATTATTTATTGGAGGGTTGAAGTTAGTTGCGGCGTTTGTGGAGTTCGTATTCATATCACTCTCGTTTGAACATCCCTCCTACTGTCCTGGAACAAGTCCGCATTAAAGCGAGCAAGCACTGAGCTCGAGTCTCGCTCTCGTCAAAACTCATCATCAATGCCATATCCTTGGCTGTGAGGAGGTTTGGATGCACACACCTAACATCCGAGGCAGGCGCATAACCATTACTCCACTAGCGCAAGCTGGAAGAAAGTAGTGCGTCTGTACAGACGGACGTCTTCACGCTCCAGTGATGTGCTTGGTTCGTCCAACGTATCGAAACGAAGTACAGAGTCGTACCGTAGATACAGGCCAGATGGAATGTGCAAGCGTTGCGTACAACATACCGGATAGGACTGGGTATAAGAACTGCGTTTACCGTTGTACTATGGATCAACGTTCATCAAATAATTACACCTCGTTCATCCCCTAACGTTCAACAGAAACTCACGGTTCCACTTTGGGTCCTCGCTAAGTACACGTTCCTTCTCTAGGCTTGCAGGCAGATTGATTGTGAACTTTGATGAGGCATCCTGGACTTCACGAATGTCGTAGACCGGTAGTCTGATATCATCCGGTCCGTGCGCGAAAGCACAATGCAGACCATTCTTGACGCAGGCACCATTGTCTGTGGTTTCGTAGATACAGTTCCCCGTTTTGAAGTAACGTGGATGGTAACGTCGCTCGGTATCGCCAGCATTTCGGTGAGCGTAAGGGCAGCTGAGAACAAGGTAAACGGAAGAAACGATCGGATATAATTAGCACGACCATATGGCACAAAGTAGCAAGTGTAAACATACTTAGTAAAACGCAGTTGAAGCCATCAGCAAATGGGATACAGGGTTTGTGTCCACATACCACAGGATAAAAGGAGAAACAGTGAGGACAGACTAACAGTAAGCGTCGGAGCGACTTCTGTTCAGAAACACGCCGAATAAAAAGCATTTATCGTCAACCCTTTAATTCGATCTTGCTCTACGGTCGCATGTACTTTGTCTGCTTGTATCACAATCCAATACTGTGGTCTCACCAGAGACCTTCAGAATCTGAATGACGTCATTTTCAAAGATGTTACATGTATCTTGCACTGAACGTGGTGTTTTGATCAAGACTCCAGCCACAGCGTTGTGTCAAAAAATGTTTTTTTATGGTCGTTGGTTTGTTCGCCGAGCTCGGCAATTTGATTGCACACGTTTCACCACCAATCGAGGTGACATCCTCAGTGCGTTGTTAGGGAGCGTAGCGATAGCATTGAAAAGGCCAAACAACTACTAAATGACACGACATACAAGTTAATCAATCATGACCCAACTTCAAACGTTATCGAATCAACACGACACTCACGAAACTGCAAGTAACACACGAGATAACCAGCCAGGAACAATGGAGAATGAAACCCGATGACAACAACATTGCACAATTCTACGGACTATCAAAGGTGTACAAAGAATTAACTCCACTTCGACCAATCGTTTCAATTCCGGGAACTCCATCTTACAAATTAGCGAAATACTTATGGAGAAGATTGCAACACTTATTGGAACACAATAAAAAGTGCTGGCCAATTTCTACGCAAACTAAGGAACGTCAGTATAGAAGACGACGAAATCATGCTTTCGTTTGGTGTCACATCGCTGTTCACTTCAATCAACCACAACCTCGCCAGAGAAACCATAGCAGAACTGCTTCGGAATAATCCAAACACGACATGAATCGTGAAACCCGAAAGTCTATGCAAGCTGTTGGACTTTTGCATGGATACATACTTTAGCTTTGATGGACAAATATATCAACAGCTGGAAGGGACTCTAATGGGATCTCCAATATCAGGATTTATCGTTGAGGCGGTAATGTAAAAATCAGAGCACGCGGTACTACCAACCATCAAACCAAAGCTATGGATCCGCTACGGAGACGACACCTTTGTCATCGTGAAACGTGATTCAGTACACAATGCGCATGAACTACTTAACACCACGTTTGAGGATATCAAGTTTACAACTGAAATGGAGAGGAACCACCGACTACCATCTTTGGACGTTTTAGTGAACAGAAAGGCGGATAGGATTCTGGAAACCTGCGTATACGGAAAGAGACACATACGGATCAAATACAGAACTATGATAGCAATCATCCAGTGAACCACAAGAAGAGCTGCGTCCAAACCCTGTTCAAGTGGGCGGAGACACACTGCAGCACCACAGAACTACGGAAGGAAGAAAACCAACCATAGTAAGGGGGTCCGCGTATTGATATTTCTGTCTCGCATTTTAAGGATATCTCCAAGTGCCCGAGGTATGGTTTCATGATTTTATGAACATTTTTAGCAGCAGATGGCAAGGGAAAGAATATCCTGTTTTCTATAGAGGAAAATGTTGGTAGCTGAGGTAGCGTAGATGGTCGTTGGTTTGTTCGCTAAGCACAACCACCAACCCATCGCTACGCACCACTAACAACGCACTGATGATGTCACCTCGATTGGTGATGAAACGTTTGCAATCAAGTTGCCCAGCTCAGCGAACAAACCAACGACCAAGAATATATCTGGACTCACAACCAGATTATTATCTGAAAAAGGAATCCTCGTGGCCTACAAGCCGAATGCCACATTAAGGAAACTGATTTCAAGACCGAAGGACAAACAAAACAAGACCAAGAGGAGCAATGGGATATACAAAATCAACTGCAACAAATTCTACGTTGGAAAAACTGGGAGGAAATAATGCACAAGAATAAAGGAGCACAAGGTGGCCGTCAGGAGACACGACCCCCTATCCTTGATATCCATACACGAAAACCAAGAAGGCCATAAATTCAATCTGGAAAATTCAAAAATTTCGTCATACGGAGACACGCGACACGGAAGGGAATTTCTAGAAGAGATTCGATCAACCGATGCATTAAACTGGATCCAGTCTACGCACCACTACGTGCAAAGGACCAACATCTAAACCGTAATACTCAAGGAGAGCCGAATGTTGGCCTCAAAAACCAAGAAACAAGGAACAACTTGGAGTCGGCTCAAAAAAGGTCACAAGCCAGAACCCAGAATGCTCAAGGACAAAGGTCACTCCAGCATCGACCAGAGTACGAGGGCAGGAGAGGTCAAGCTCAGAGGTCACGTGATCACCGATCAATCAGAACACAAGATAACAAATTAACCATCAGAACCGCCCAACCGAACACTAGTCATGATCGAAGGTCAGCCCCGGCTAGCAGCACGTGTATTAACACACGCGCAACACTACTCAACGCACAACCACCAACCCATCGCTACGCTCCACTACGCCTCCTAAAAACGCACTGATGTCACCTCGATTGTTGATTAAACGATTGCAACCAAACTGCCCACCTCAGCGAACAAACGAAAGACCATCTAGGCTACCAGCCCACTATTCACACCTTTGTTTTGAAGGCTCTCAGTCAGATTAAGGCAAAAAAGTGTTCGGATACTCAGTACACTCGACGACCGTCACAGATGTGTGAAATAAACATTCAACTTAACGCATACCAAGTTCCCTAATACTTCTAAAGAATCGTTTTCAAGGTGAAAAACCGAGTAGGCCATATACGGTGCTCGACCTCGCTGGTGACTAGTTTTTCTCGGATCAGTCGCTGCCAGTCCCTGTGAAGGCAAAACTTGTTGGAGAAAAGCGCGTTAATATGAAGTGGACACCATAAAGTTCAACCCCAAAGAGAGAAAAAATGCTATTGCTCCAACAGTGCTCAAATCAGAGGCAAAACAGGTTATAATACCCCTTCAATAGGTCGATTGTTTCGGTATTGTCCGCAAGTAGGTGGGATCGATTTGGCGGTCAGTATTTCATGCAAAAAGTCCACTCAATAAATACCTTTCGATCCCGCCCACACATGATTAATGGGAAAGAAATGCGATCGATAGTTAAGCACTGACCAAAGGGGTAGGAGCAACCAGGTACTTGCAAACATTCGACTGATTCCCCCAAATTAACAGGAATCGGTTAACTTGTGGAGTAGACATGAAACAGCTCACCATGATGAAACGGCTAGTAATAACCACAATTTGACTGACTACGCCTGCTTCTGCTCGATGATAATCCGGATGAGGTCAGATCCTGATGAGAACGGACAACTGAGAACAAAAGCGCCTCCCCAACTGCAAAATACTGAACCTGGAGAGGTTGCAAGACACATTAGCCGATAGAACAGCTATCGGCTGATCATAAACGAAAAGTGTGGCTGGGAGTTAGTTAAGTAGCACGAGTGAACAAGGATGTAACCAAGTCGGTGGGGTGTTTCCAGTTGTCATTTCCTGAGGTGGTTTGTGCGATGTTAAAAACAATTTTGAATATGCATGCGGGATTTGGATGGTCAAAATTCACTGGAGTGTCCAAATTCACACATCAGAGGGGATAACGCGTAGTTTCGTTAGCTGAGGCTGCGGGCGTAACGATGGTGTTACTTTACGATAGACAGAACACAGATGGTCTTCGAACAGTATCAGGTTGAACAGGTAGTTTCCGAAATGGCCTAGCATGAATGTTAGAAACAAAGCTTCCAAGGGATAATATTTTCACTGACAGTTGCGTTAGCAGCTAAGATGACTCAGTGTTTATCAGAACTGCCAAACGATTCGGAGCGACATACCCAATAAATCCGGTTGGCAACGGCGACTTAATACGTAACGTCCCCGAAAGACATCATCAAATTCTTGAGAGAAAAGCAATAAATACATGGCCGACATGCAGAGTGCGCGCCCAGGACTGCATACGTTGAGTCCCATACCAAATACTTTTCTTTCAAGCCACTGGGTTCGC